>RJWM01005116.1:0-93826 GCA_004363535.1 Dasyprocta punctata | reverse complement strand
GGGCTTAACTAACAAGAGGTGATCAAGTTCTTCTACTTGAACTGGGCAGGATTGACAGACTGACAAATTGTGGGGCCCCAAGGGGTCTTACTAGAATCAGGCAGGCAGGTAGACAGACAGACAGTGTCCTCCTCCCTTTAGGATTCAATGTGAGCTGCTCAAGCAGGGAGCCAGGAATCCTCCTCCAGACCTCTAAGGGTACTTGAGAAATCTCAAGGATGTTCCTTGCTATTGGGACCTAGAGAGGTCCTTGCTCCATCCCCAAGGGCCACAACCAGTGACCAAGAGGTCAGCATAGTTGGTCTTCTTGGCCAATGTACCAGATGCAATGCAAGTAGAAACACTGAAACAACACTCAGGATTTGGAGGCAGATTTATGTCACTGGGCACCGATTGGGATCACCCCCAAAATATCAGGCCCTGATCTCTGGTAGTCTAGGGCTTATATTGGATATACAAGCAGGAAGTACAGAAGCAGAATGGCTTGTCGATTAAGGATTGGTTTATACAACATGCATCCTAGTGACCAGCTATGCTTCACAGTGACCAGCTGTTTCTAAGAAACAGGAGCAGCCAAAACTGCAACAGGAACTATCACCTGGGCAACTAAGAAACTGAAGTATACTGGCTGGAGGGGGAGGCATTTTTTGTTACAATATACTCATTAAGACTTTTATTTTACTGGTGTAGAATAACAGTACCTAGTTTCAGCTATCTCTAACCTTCATGAATTGATTTTTATTTTAAGGCCCACATTGAGGTAGGCCTGGAGTGCCTGGAGTGTTACCCTTAATCTGTAAGCCTGTTTTTATATTTTAGAAAAAGCATTTTGTGCTAATATCACAATTGAATAAGATACCTTGGAGTCTAAGGTAGTAAATCATATCACACACACACACACACACACACACACACACACACACACAGAGTACAAATGAAAATCTTTGTAAGATGAGTACACAGAGAAGCCCAATAAGAGAACTGCGTTCAGAAGACCCCTGAGGGCACATACAGGTGGTGGAGGAGGATTCGCCAGAATTAGCTATAGCATGGACACTTGTGACAGTTAATTTTATATAGCATTCTGCCTAGGTTTAGGGTAAACACACATATCTGTTAAACATATTTGTATATATTTCTATTAGAGTATTTATAAATATTTTAATATGTTAATTGCTAGGAATGAATAGCAAATTCTGCACTCTTCAGCATGTGTGGCCATCATACCATCCACTGCGGGTTTCCTGGAATAGAGTACAGAGGTGGAGAAAGGGCACCTCCCAGGTCTCTCTCTTCTTTAACTGGAAACTCTCTCATCTGCCCCCTGCATCTCAGAGCGACTGCCTCTCAAGCCTTGGTCCGGACTCACACCTGTCACACCTCACTCTCCCCCGTTCCAGGCCTCTGACTCACACTGAGCTGCACCACCAGCCTTTCTGATTCTGTGACTTGCAGGGAGCATAGTGTGGGAGTCTCCATTTCCGCAACTATGTGAGCTCACATCCATCATAAATCTCCTTTGGATTTCCCTAGTTATACTATTCACTCCTTCTCACTGGCAAACCTGTGCCAATATAGCTACTAATACTCATAACTTAATAGCTGTGTGTTAAAGTATCAATTTTGTCTAATAATTCTTACCTCTTCATTGACAAACAAGAGTCCTAACTTGAAAAAAAGCATTATATTACAAAATGAAAGTGTGTGGGGGTTTTTTTGTATTCATATTGTAAGGCTGTCATCTCACATGAACTATTTCTAATTATTAAGTCATTTTATGCACCCAAAATGTTCAACCTTTATTTGTCATTTTATTTTATTTTATTTTTATTTATTTTTTTTTCTCGGCACCAGGGATTGAACTCACAACCTCATGCCTGTCAGACAGGTGCTTAAGTCACTGAGCCAAACTCACAGCCCTCGTATTTTGAGGCAGGGTTGTACTGTGTAGCTCAGGCTGGCCTTGTGCTCGCGTTGTAGCCCAAGCCAGCCTCGAACTCACAAAACTCCTCCTACCTCAGCCTCCTGAGTGCTGGGATTAAAGGCGTGCGCCACCACGCCTGGTTTATTTGTCATTTTAGATATTTAATTTTCAAAAGAATAAAATATCAGAGCACCAGAAAATTTCAAAAATACTAAAGCATTCATTACTATCAATGTTTCTACTATCTTAAAATTACTGAAAAACCAATAACTATGTTTTTCTTTCTGAAAATGTTTTCAGATTGCCCATGCTGCCCACTAGTTTTAACTTGAGTTACAGCATCTCCTGTCACTCCCCAACTTGCTGCCCTTCTTCTTCACCACTGATTGTCTTGCTATATCATCGCATCTCCAACCAAGCCCAGGCTACGAGCCCTTAACCCTTGCTGTTCTGGATGTAGAATGCCTCGCCCCATTCAGGTCCGTGTCCACCTGTCCGAACCAGTCACTCTACTCACCACACAATCACCTCGTCCTATGTCATTCCTCGTCACCCTTATCACACTTACGTACGATATACCTCCTCCTTTCTTTATGGTCTATATTCCCCAACTAGATTATAAACTTAAGGAGAGCAGGGGCTTCATGTTGTTCATAACGTAATCATCAGCACCTGAACAGATGATCTCTTTCATAGCACACTCCGTAAAATCTTATTCAGTGGAAGACTATGGTGGTTAAATTTTGAGTTTGAGTTTGGATCACAGATGATGACCGTGAGTAATGTAAAACGTCTGCATTCTTCAAAAATTTGCAGCACATTTCAGAAACCCTGCCCATGGGCCTCGCTGAAGCATTTCTTTCTGTGTCATCTCTCACCGCTCACACTTTTCATTTGTCTGCAAAATGGTTTCCTGGGAATCCCATCGCCAAATGGGTCATTTCAACTCTCATCATTAGATAGCAGCTAATACCAAATACGAACTGCTGGGGAACTCATAAAGACACATCAATTTGAATTAATTAAAGGGTTCACGTCTAGTTATAGCTACCTACAGAAATACTAATTACACAGTTGACCAAAATCATCCTGTGTACCTAAGTGCAATATACACATGAAAATATTTATCAGCAGTAAACACCAAGTATGTTCACTATTCCAATATGAAGCACATTCTTCATGTTTTTAAGTTTGATCGACAAGGAGCTGAACATAATACAAAGCCTGCTAACAGGAATGTGCCTGTGTCCACACAACAGGAGACTTCAGCCTCTCAGTGTTTGCGCTGTGCGACTTGAATGTGGTAGGAGTCCAGGCTGGGGCTGCAGGGCCATTGTGGGTGATGCCAGTATTGGCTTCTGTCCTCATAACCTGGTTTCTCCTGGTAGAAATATTTGTAGCCATTATTTTATGTAAGTGTTTGATTTTATACTTTCAGATTTAAATAAATTTATTGGAATTTGTGAAAAATGTTTAATGTAACAAGATAAGCGGCCCAGTTAAAGATCTATATACTGGTTTCCTAGAACTTTTGGGTGATAAAGGTCAATACAGATGTGATTAATTTGAGAATTTTACCATAGAGAGACTATCCCGAACTTGAAGATAATCCAACTAGTGCAGTATGTTTGTATAATTTACATTGCTTTTAGTTTTATGGTCTTCAATTAGCAAATACTTTTCCACTGTTACCATGGTCAGGTTCTCTTTTCCCCTCTCCCATTGGTGAAATTAGGTCATACATCTGTAACACAGTTGAATCATTTTGTCAGTCTGTGTTCCCCAGGTTTCCACTGGACTCCTGGGTGGATCATTTTTAAATTATATTCATTAAATTCACTCTTTTAGGTGTGGCTTTTTGGGTTTTGATTTGCATGTGTTGTGTTCACCAGTCATCAAGAAAATAAGACCTTCCCCCTAAAATGGCCTCTTTATATCCTCTCCAGGGTCATCCCCTTCCAACTCTCCCAACCCTTGGAAATCAATGCACTGTGTCTACTCCTATGTTATATGACTTTGTATCTTCTTTCTTTAATTAATAGAGTCCATTCTATATTCCCTCGTTCTTGTATGAATCAGTAATTCCATCTTGTCACTAGTCTTGCAAGTTAATGATGCACACAGGGTAACCATTGACTTTGGAACTGCAACTGGTAGCTTTTATTTTTGACAGTTTCAACTTTGAAACCATAATGTTAAGTAAAGTAAATCAAATACACAGTTTTAAATATCACACGGTTTCTCTTATATGAGAAACTCAATATATAAATGAAGTGCAATATAAAAGAATAATAATAGGTAAAAAGGGAGAAAAAGTTATCGTAATCCAGCATGGACAATGTATCTAAAATTGTATCCTGGTTTACTATAACTGCCTTATATGTTTTATACATTTTTAGTTCTATTAATCTGATTGTTAATCTGTATATGTGATAATTAATCTTATAAGGACTTATAAGAAAATTAAATGAATGTGATCCTGGCAAAAAATGGGGAAGGTAAAAGAATGTGTTATGCATTGTGTACATGAACCAACTCCCCACAATAAATGTAATCATTATCTACTTCGAACACGTACTAATAAAAATTCAAATAAAAAAATAAATATGAACAATAGAACCCCAAAGTTTTTATAAACATTTGCATAATGATTTATGGGGGAAATATTTCTTATTTTTATTTTAATATTTAGTTTTATTTTTTGCGTAGAAAATGACATCTGTTACAGTAAAACTTTTATGGATTTTGTTAATTTTATTGGTACATTTTAGATATACATATTGATCACATTCATCATAGAAAATGTGTACCTGTACATGCCTTGATTCTTTTCTTTTCCATTCCCATCCCCTCCCTTCAAATCCTCTTCTTCTCCTTATTTATAAAACTTCATTTCCATTTTTTCTTCTTTCTCTTTATTCCTTTCTTCCTTTTCCCTCCTCCTCCCTAGTTCCTCCTCTTACTTGAAAATTTTCTTCCTATTTCTTAAAATCTATTATATATTTTGGTCCTTATTTATACTTTCAGTTTCTCACACCAGAGAAATTTTGCAGTATTTGAACATGTGTGTCTGATTTATTGTATCACTTAAAAGTACAGTCTGTAAGTAGATCCATTTACCTAGAAATGTCTCAGATTTATCCTTCTTTATCCATTCATCGGTTGACCAGCATTTGGGCTATTTCCAAGATTTAGCTATTACAAACTGTGCTTCCATAAACATGGGTTTGCATATATCACTATTCCTCAGACAAAGGACTAATATCCAGAATATAAGGAACTAAAAAAAATCATATCCCCAAGTTTAAAGACCAAATTCAAAAATAGGCATCTGACACATCTTAGATGAAAAGCACAAATGGCAAATAAATATATGAAAAAATGTTCAGCACCGCCAATCATTCAAGTATTTTTCTTTGTTTTTCTTGTTTCTTTTCTTTTATTTCTTTCTTTCTTTTTTTTTTTTTTTTTTTTTTTTTTTTTTTTTTTTTTTTTTTTTTTTTTTTTTTTTTTTTTTTTTTTTTTTGTTGTTGTTGTTAAGAGCTTTTTAAAACCTTTGGATACTTGTCATTTATCAGACACATCTTTCGCATGTATTTTCTTCCAGTCTGTAGCACATCTCCTCATATTCTTGACAGTATATTTCATAGAGTTCAAGTTTTTAATGGCCAATATGCAACCCACTCTCCTTGTATGAAGAGAAGACAGACGTTAAATATTTTCAAAAATTGCTGTAGCTAGACACATAATGTCATGTGATTGTCTCCTTGGAATACTCATGAGGGAAAACTTCATGATCACTAGAATGTCCTGAAATATTCTGAAAATGTTCATAGTGATTTACTAACACTTTGTATTTATTTTGATTATAATACCTCCTTGAGTAGTGATTTGTAGAGTTTTCTGTCTCTATCCACATAATGAATAAGGGATCACTTATTACTCCCTGCAAAGGGAGTAATTCACCCAGTTGAAACACAGTTGTGATTTAATGGGCTTAAATGAGTGAGTTAGATAAAAGTGACTCACACCTTGTGTGTGAGAAGCAGGTAAAAATTTTAGAAGCAGGTATACAACACATTCACACTAAGGTGATTTTAGTCCTAAAGCTTAGCATATGTGAAAAGTCAACCAGTAGGAGAACTAATCTTAAAACACTACTTGTTTGGGGCATTGAGTATTTAGGGTTCTAAATATTTTAAAATTTAATCTATACAGATCTATGCAATTAATTATCTGGACCTCATATAAACTGCCTCTTTACATAATGTGAAACTGGATTTAAAGAATGACAATAGTGTTAAAGATGTGTCTATTTAAATTGCTAGTCAATAACACTTACCTGTACAATCCAGGTAAGTTACTGGATACACATATCCTTGTAATATACTCAGAGTAAATCATCTGCTCAGAGTCTTCTGCTAAATGGTTACATTAATCTATAGTCTGACATATGTGCCTTACAAGTCTTCCTATTAACCTTCTTTTCCTCACCCACTGTCTTTCTTGATCTCACTCTCACACCCTACATCAACCATCAGCCTCACGGAGCATTTTATTGTGTTTTGTATTTCTTCATTAGTATTACATGATAACTGCATATTTATAGTATTTGATCACTTCATACTTTTATCAGTAAGAATCCACTGACTGCTCTAATAGTCATGCAGGTTTTATAGTAGTACTCTAGTAATGGTTGACATTAGGTAATACTTGTTCTTAAAATGACATCACACTAAGTATTCAACATAACCTAACTTATTACAGTGGTCCGCTTTGATAAAAAACATGTTGTAATTCCAACTGTACAAATGTGGGAAGTGAAACAGAAAATTCAATTAATCTAAGCTGTG
The DNA here is from genome assembly GCA_004363535.1 of Dasyprocta punctata. Lineage (NCBI taxonomy): Eukaryota > Metazoa > Chordata > Mammalia > Rodentia > Dasyproctidae > Dasyprocta > Dasyprocta punctata. The sequence goes on along the minus strand of RJWM01005116.1, from coordinate 87,049 downwards.
ATTTCAGAGAAGATGGAGTGAGAGTTAAGTGGGTTTCATGGACTTGGGAGCTGAACAGGAGGTTGATAAGGCACACTGCTGTCTGTGTCTGGGCTGTCGTGTAGAAATGACCTTGATGCCTGTGTCTGGTCCCTCATCCCTTACCTCTGTGGCACTGCTCTGCTTCTTGGTTGCAATGAATTGAATGTTTCCTTTTTTTTTATCACACCCTTCTGTCATGACATTTTTGCCTTGAAGCCAACAAACCATGGACTGTATTTTAAGAAATATGGACAAAATAAACCAGTGCCTCCTTTGAATTGTGAACCGTGGACATTTGGTTCCAGCAAGGAGAAAGCTGACTAACACAGAAAATTGGTACCAGAGAAGGGGGGTCATTACTGAGACTATACCTAGCCACATGATTTAGAAACCTTTGGAAATGTTTTGAGAGAAGTATGGAATAATTCAGATATGTGCGCTAGAGAAGTCCTAGAATATCATAAGAAGAGTGTGATGGGTGATTCTGGTAGGCTCTCAGAAAGCTGCAATGCTGGTAGCAATGTGGACAGTAAAAGCCAAGCACAGGAAGTTTCCATTGAGAAGTATTGTAATGGCATTTGCGCTAGATGTCATGTGAGTCACACTCCGGCAGGAAATTTGTCTACATTTTGTCAATGTCCTGAAATTTTTCAAGAGACTGAGAATAAGGGCTCTGAGCTATATAATTTATTGGATAAAATTTCAATAAAGTCCAACATTCTGTCTTGACTTAGTCAAATTTATAGTGACTACTGAACACAAAAGGCAGAGCATAAAACTTTAAAAACTTAAATTTTCATCTGGAATGAACCTATGGAAAGTTGGGAACAAAGGTGTGGCTGCTAAAGAGATTGGCACAACTACAAAGAAACTAAGCACTCTGTATGGGGACAAGAAGCATGATGACTTGAGGGCATCACAGGAATCAACAGGATCCCACCCATTTCAGACTCACATGTATAAAAATACCAATGATTCATTTGAGAAAAAGAGTCACTGGGAAACCTGTTTAAGAAGGGTCTACTGGAGGCTGAGGTAGGAGGAGCGTTGTGAGTTCGAGGCCGGCTTGGGCTACAACGCGAGCGCAAGGCCGGCCTGAACTACATAATGCGACCCTGCCTCGAAAAACCAGGGCCGGGAGTTTGGCTCAGTGCCTTAAGCGCCTGCCCTGGCAGGTGCGAGGTTGTGAGTTCAATCCCCGGTGCCGCAAAAAAAAAAAAAAAAAAAAAAAAGAAGGGTCTACTAATGAATTGGTTCTCTGGAATTGATTTCATTATGCTCAGTCATCCAGGTGCTCAGGTCCTGCCACAGCCCTTGTCAAGGTAATACAGCTACTGCCTCTACTTACATTAGTATCATTATTTGATGTTGGTTTTAAAAGAACTCTGAATGCAAGAATTATGGGGTTAGAAAGCCACACATCTGTGTTTCCAAAAGAAGCTGGGACATCAGGAAATGAGTGCCTAAGCAAGTGATGCATAATGTGGGAATGAATGCAAAGGTACAGTGGAAACCCGAGGAGGTTGGAGATGCCAGGAGCACAGAACATGTACTGACAAAAACTTCAACACATTAGTTAAACCAGCCCAGAGATGGACTATGTGGGCCACAAACAACAAGCTGTTGGGATGGGGCTTCCCAGGTGCTATAAGCTTGCATCTCACTACCATGAGCATAGGCTGTCTGATGGAACTGCACACTGCTTAATGTTTGCCCTCAGGATCTTGGTCTGATTCTTTCCATCCACCTATCCCTCTGTGTGTGTGTGTGTGTGTGTGTGTGCGCATGTGTGTCTTGTGTCTATGCATGTGTGATGGGAATTGTTATGCTGTGGCATCCTATATTGGGATTATGTAATTTGCTTCTGATTTTCTACAGTTTATAGCTAAGAACTTGCCTTGAGTCTCAGTGGAGACTTGAACTTGGACTTTTGAAAAATTCTAAAATTATTGAGACCTTGAGAAAAGAATTCTTTATTTTTGGACATACACAAAATAGTTTTATCATCTTAGGTGAAATTATAACCTCCATTTATTCAGGGGTAAGTGTGGTTTAAGGAGATGTGTTTTGAGTATCAACTTGTCAAGGAGTGGGATGTGGCCATTAGGGTGGAGCACCAAATTAATTGACTTTGGGATCCACCTCAGGGGTTGAAGGAGCAAAACCTGCCTTACCTGGGTGGGTCATGGAGGCATGGTTGTAGGTCTATATCTGTCCTTCACCCCTTACTTTTTGGCACTGTCTCCCTGCTCTGCATACTTACCACTATGAACCAAATAGCTCTGCTATGCCATACCCCTCTGTCACGATATTTCTGCCTTGAGCCAGGTAATCATGCTGAATCTCCTGAATCTATGGGCTAAATCAGACTTTTACTCCTTTAAATTGTAACTGAGACTTGTGACTCGGTTACAGGAAGGCTAATATAGTCTATAACTCTATCATTAAGGAAATGTTAAATGCTTTGATTTTCTAAATTTGTTTTTGTTTTCCAAGTCTGGAATTTTTAGTCTTACTCTGTTCATTTTCAAGGTTATTTGGACCATTCATGGTCCTTTGCATTTACATGTAAATTTCAGCGTTAGTTTTTCCTTTTATACAACAGGCCATTAGAATTTTAGCAGAGGCTATCTGATACACTGGAAAGCTTTTCCTGTGCAGTTATTCTCAAATTTACACTAATGAAGACTTCTCCATCTACAGCTGCACCTGCAAGACCTTGATGTCTTCACAAACTCTCTGGCAGGAGAGAGACAACTGGGAGAGTAACGTATATGCTTCAAACCCACATGAAAACCACTCCCATCAATTCTTCCTAAGATCCATTGTCTACAACTAGTACATGTCTCGGTTGTAATTGAGCAAGTATGTGCTGAGAAATGCATAGATTTGAACACCACTATTTTCTATGCTCTAACATTAACTTTTAATGCTATGGAACACCTGGTATATGCAAAAAATGTTCTGTGGTTTGTATATATATCTGATACTATTCTTAGCCATTGTCTGAGGGTGAGATTATATTATCAATCTTTTCTGTTGATCATCTTTCCCTTTGCTAGGACAAAATACCTGACCCCTGAAACATAAAGGAAAGGTTAATTTTGGCTTACACTTTGAGAAGTTTCAGTCCATGGTTGGCTGGTTGTGGTCTAGAAGTAGTATGCTGGAAGGGCATGGCAGAGGAAAGATACTCAATTCATGGGGAAAAGAAGCAGAAAGACAAGGGACAGAGCCAAAGCAAGAAATATAACCCCCAAAGACAAATGATCTACCTCCTCTAAGTGGGTCCAGCTCCTAATAACCCATTCAGCTGTGACTTCATCACTGACCCACTACCAACATTCACACCTTCATGTTCCAATCAGCTGCCAAAAATCCCACCTCTGAACACATGAAACTTTGGGGCACATTCAGGCTCCAAACCGTAAAATTTTCCTAACTGATTAAAAACTGAAAATTGGAAAGGTTAGGTTCCCAATTTGAGGCTCAGCTACCTTAGTGCACAGAACCAATTGTAACCACCAACCACACTTGTGATCGTGAGAGAGATATGATAAGTCTTCTAGGGACTGAGAGTTTATAAAGGGCTATGTAGACTACAGAATGGGCCCCTTTATGGGAGAAAAACCATTCCTGAGTCTTAAATGTGATACTGTGGTAAAGATATGGGATTTTTTTCTTTTTTAAAATATTTTTTGAAAAGTTATGTTGAAGAAACAGGGGGGAAAAAATCTATTACCCAGAGGGTGACTGTCATGAACAGTATTGTATTATAAAACTCAAAACAGAAGAGAGGATTTTGAATACAGTGTTTGAATCACAAACAAGTAAATATGTGGAATAATAGATAACAAAACTGCCTTGAATTTATAAGTACATATTGTATATATGTTCTGAAAAGTCACACTGTACTTCATAAAGCTATTCAATTATTGTCTGTCAATAAAATAAAATGAATTATCAAATGAATAAAAATAAAATGGTATAAAAAGTTTTTTCTGTGAAGACTTGAAGCATCTTTGAGAAACAGTAAGATTGAGAGTAAAATAAAATAAAGTATTAAAACTGCAACTAAATAGGAATTCATTGCTCTTGGGAATGGAAAATTATAAAGCCACTTCCATAAAAAGTTGAGAGTTCTTACTCAGTTTATTTGCCTTACTACCAAGCAAACTAATTTCTGGGTATTTACTCAAATGAAATAAAAACCTATGTTCCCACAAAAGTGTCAACTTTATTCATGGTCAATCACCAAACACAGGATAAAGAAAAGTTCCCTGAATCAACAGTGAGAAAAATAATGTATGAAGTTCATTTTTTGATATATAACACCATAGTAAAATTTTTTTGCTACAAACATATGTAACAAAGTGACTGTGCCCCAACTAAGTTTATGCAAAATAAAAGATGCTACTATCAGAGACCATATTTCTAGTATTTGAATGAAGGACATTTTTGCAAAGGCAAACTTATAAAGCAAAGATTATTTAATAGTTCCCAGGAAACTGTGTACAAAAGAAGTTGACAACAAAAGTTCCAGGAAATTTGGATAGTGGTTACGTGACTATACATTTAACAGAAATTTTTAGAAGTTTAATTTATTGCGCATGTTACCATTTGTGATTTATACATTAACAAGTAATTTACAAGGCATAAGTATATATTCAAAACACCCAAATTAGTTCCCCCAGGCAGTTTGTTTCTGCCATAGGAAAGAGGCTAGAGGAGCTACAGATGCTCTCCTGGGGGATGTCCACTGAGAGCGTCATGTCTTCATAATCTTCTCTGGTTCTTATGCATCAGCTTCTGATAGTCAGCACGACTTCAGGTCATTTCATTTTAGAGGGACCAGACTTCAATCCTAGTCCCTTGAACATCCTTTATTCATCTGAATGTAGACAGTTGCTGATGCAAACCAGCTTTCTCTCTAGGAGCCTGCGACATAGTTAAGGGCATATCTCAAAATAAAAATTATTTCAAGTGACTCGAAAATGATAACCACTATTTATAATTACAATTCTGTGAATTACGTCCCAGAGGTAATTTTATTGTTTTTATTTTACAGTTAAGGAGGAGGACAGTAGCTCTTCCAAGGATCTAGAAAAAAAATTGCATGGTAGATGCAAGACTTGAATCCATATTAATACTTCTGGTTTCATAGTTTCCTCCCTGCCTTAGATACCCAGGAAACATTGACCCGAAAGACAGAGCGTTTCTTCTATAATTGATTCAGTAATCTGTAGTTGAATTTCTGATTTTAGCTTCACTGTTGAAATTGCTGTATGTTTTCAAGGAGCCAGGTAAGCTACTATAATCAAAATGTACTCTTAGAAAAACTGCCTCATGTAGGAGACATGGAGCTATACTTAACATGTTTTAACTTTTTTCCTTAGAAAGAGGTGAGTATGAGATGTAAATGACAAAAAATCCCATCAGTAGGCAATCAAATTTTATTCAGAAAACATCATTTTAATCCTCTAAAAAAGGATTAGTCAAAAGCAATAGTATAGGCAATGCTCTGACTGATGGTGGAAATTTCATCTTGTTCCTTGTATGGTATCATTGAGGATAAAGAAAAAGCACAACTAAGAAGTGAAAGAGGCCTTATTTTAAGTTAAAGAAAGTGTAAAAAAGAATTAACAAACTCCTAATTTCATTTTAATATTTTTCTATTATGTTTTCCTTATCATTTCTAGCACATCCATCCACAATAATACAGTGTGACTAAATCAAAAGTTGCTAATTATGTACAAACTGACTTTAAATATTGAATCTTCCTCATCCTACATGTATAACTGTAGAGCATTATAAAACTCTGAAATCTTCATTCACCTTAACGGTAAAAACGAAAAGTAACAATACCTGACCACAGATAAGACAAGATGCGCACACACACACACACACACACACACTTACATACACAATCCCAGCAGTGTTGTTAAAATAGGAATATTTGCTAAAATGGATCTTGAATGTTAAGTCTGCAAACATAATACCCTCAAAGCTTTGGTTCACAAAGTGATGTTGCCAAATGTAAGGAAGAAGGTGGATGGGAATAGCTTTTAGCCTTGGATAGAAGCCTTCAAGAGACTTCACACTCACATGAAAAAAATTAAAACTATTTCTTCATGACCCCAGCCTCAAGTGAAATATTCATTAATTATTTTATATTTTGTTTTAAATGGACAAATAATAATTGCATATATTTATTAGGTGCAATATGGTGTTTTAATGTATACTTCCAACATTTAGTGTGTTGCAGAAGACACATCTGCAGGCTAAGGTCGAATCACAAACTATGCACGTTTAGCCCTCAATCTCAGTAATTAAAACATGGGTAAATACTACTGAAAGAAAGAAGTAGCACAAGAAATGAACACTCTTTCAATGCAAGATAAAATATGGATTTCAAGAAAGAAATTAAGCAAAAACAAAACAAATAAACAAAATCCCCTGGCTACATAGGAGAGCTAAAGTAAAAGAATAACCAGGGAACACAGAGAAAATCCCAGTGACCATCCTGTGAGAGCAAATCTATTGGAACAAAGAGCTTTCAGGATTTCAAAACTCAACGGCACCCAAAAACTGGTCTAATGTCACCCACCTGATGTAGGTAACCTTAGAGTCCATCACTCTGTTTGAACAATTCCTTGTACTCAGGCAGCTCACAGCTCAGAATTTAAAGATCAGTTTTCTGCATCTTCGCATTTTGTTTCCATTTTGAATCTTCATTTCTCTATTCTTTGTATACTAGGTGCATATTCATATATAAAATTTGAGACAAATCAGGTTGAATCTTTTCTTAAAATTACCAAATATTAGTTTATAAATACATAAAAGTTGGAAACTGGAGAGAGAATTCATGTAGAATTTCCAGGTAAACAGAATTTTCAGATAATTAAGGATGTCAGTTTTGTAGTTAACCACACATTCAGTTAGGGAGAAACTTGAAATACATATGATTATTCTAAGTACTCCACATGCTGTTTAAACCATGTAATATCTTTTTCACAGTATAACACTCTTGTCCTTTATTTTCCTTTGTTGCAGGGTATCTACTGATTTGTAAATAATATTGATGGAGAACAGGACAGAGGTGACAGAGTTCCTCCTGCTGGGACTGACCGACGACCCGCACCTGCAGTTCCCCCTCTTCATCACCTTCCTCCTCATCTACACCGTCACTGTGCTTGGGAATCTGGGGATGATCCTGCTCATCCTCCTGGACGCTCGTCTGCACAGCCCCATGTACTTCTTCCTGGGTAACCTGTCCCTGGTGGACTTGGGATACTCTTCTGCTGTCACTCCCACTGTCATGGCTGGGCTGCTGACAGGAGACCAGGTCATCTCCTACAATGCTTGTGCCACTCAGATGTTCTTTTTTGTAGCTTTCGCTACTGTGGAAAGTTACCTGTTGGCCTCCATGGCCTATGACCGCTATGCTGCAGTGTGTAAGCCTTTACACTACACCACCACCATGACCACAAGTGTGTGTTCTTGTCTTATCATTGGCTCCTATCTCTGTGGCTTCCTGAATGCCTCCATCCACGTTGGGGACACATTCAGTCTCTTCTTGTGTAACAACAATGTGGTTCACCACTTTTTCTGTGATATTTTGGCAGTCATGGTTCTCTCTTGCTCTGATAGACATTTCAGTGAACTGGTTCTTGTTTATGTTGCAAGCTTTAATATCTTTTTTGCTCTCATTGTTATTTCAATATCCTACATCTTCATTTTTGGCACCATCCTAAAGATGCATTCAGCTGCAGGACATCGCAAGGCTCTGTCCACCTGTGCCTCCCACTTCACTGCCGTCTCCATCTTCTATGGAACCATCATCTTCATGTACCTGCAGCCCAGCACCAGTCACTCCATGGACACGGATAAAATCTCATCTGTGTTCTACACCATGGTCATCCCCATGATGAATCCCGTGGTCTACAGCCTGAGGAACAAAGAGGTCAAAAGTGCATTCACAAAAATTATTTTGAAAGCAAAATGATCATTAGGATCTTGACTTTACTGGCACAGGATGACAACACCTAGACACAGAGCTCTCTGGGTTTCTCCTTCTTCTCAGTTTCATTTTAACGGCCATTTAAAGTTAGGAATCTGAAGTGCTACCATTTTTCTGCAATATTTGTTTTATAGAAAATAATGATGTGCTGAAATATAATACCTTTGAATGAGTGATTAAAATGTCAGATTGTAGTATTCAGTCATATGGCATGTCATGTTGAACTCAGATTCCTACAAATCTGAGCTAAACAAGGCAAAAGAGCCCAGTAACACAACTGCATTTAGATGGCCCATAAAGTCATGTACATAAGAACGTGGTGAATTTGCCACAAATAAATACAACACATCTATTTCAAATGTTTAATTTTAAATGTTAATTCTCCTGGGCTTAGGGTTACCCACATAGCTGTTAAACTTATTTTGCGTATTTCCGTAAGAGTGTTTATGAAGATTTTACATTGTTATCACCAGAATTAGTAGAGAATTCTGCACTGCTTAGTGTAGGTGGCCATAATTGACTCCCCTTAAGGTTGCCCTGAATGCAATACAGGCTTGGGAAAAGGGCACACCCTATGTCTCCCTTTTTTGTCTGGAAACCCTGTCTGCTCCCAGTCTTGGACATCAGAGCTGCTGGCTCTTGAGCCTTTGCAGTCTGACAGCAGTCACACCTCACCCACCTACCTAGCTCTCGGAGGCTGATCCAGACCGAGCTACGCCACCAGGTTTTCTAGCTCTGCAACTCGTAGGAAGCACAGCATGGGACCTTTTCAGCCACCCACAATTAATCTCCTCTTCTATGTCACTTTTTGTTCTAATGATTCTGTGCTAATTAATTTGTGCTTAATATTCACAGTTCAATATTTGTGTATTAAAATGCAACTTTTCTCTAATACTTTTTATCTCCTTATTTACCACTATGGTAAGTGTCCTAATTTGAGGGGGAAAAAAACATGGTGCATTATGAACAGAAACTGTGTTCTCTTTCTTTGTGCCTGTCATTGAGAAATGTGTATGCCTAGAATCTCATATAAATTAACATTTATATTTATGGGGTGATTTTCCACTGAGCGTTTTCATCCTTTAATTTTCAAAAGTATAAGATATTCAGAGTACCAGAAGAATGCTGAGAAAATATTTTTATACATTCATTACAACCAATATTCACACTAGATAAAAATTATCCTGAGAAATCAATGATGATATACTTTTTCTTTCTGAAAATTATTTCAAATAATTAATGCAGACATGCATTTTAATTTGAGTTATATTATTTCTGGTCACTCTCAGAAGTCTTTTTCAGTTTCAATTGAAATTACATGGAGCCTATCAAATAGTCCACTTAAAGTTTTCTGATCCATGAATATGGATTATCTTTACCTTTATTTAGATCTAAAAATTTCTATTTAGTATTACAAATAGTTGATCATTTTACTTTTTTAAATTTTATTTTATTACTGCACATTGGCAGTACATGAAGTTTACATTCACTTTAGGGAGTAGGTGCGTGTATATAGCATATCTTGATTCTTTTTTTACTCGCCTTCCCGTACCAACCCACTTCCCTCCATCCTTCTAGAAATTCTTTATCCACGTTTTCATCATCATCAAGTTCATGCTTATGATATTGGCTTGCCTTCACTGTGGATATTAAGCACATGTACACAACACACCCTAAGTATCTTATTGTCTCCTCTTCTTCTCCCTTCACCCTCATTCTCTTGGACCCCCTTCCCCCTCATTTGCAATAGTTCTATCTTTGCATTTCTTTTTATCAATCTTTTTTTTTATTTTAAAGAGAAAAAACACAGAAACGAAAAACAAAAGACAAGAGACATAGAAACAACTACAAGAACAACAAAAATCCCAAAACAATAACAATATAGTCTTTCAAAACAAGATGATAGGAATTTAGCAATGGTTATAATATTGCATATTGTTATCTTCAACAAAGTTACTTAGATTACCAGATATAGACATGCAAAGTTGACCAAATCATATGATTATTATTAGCTCTTTTTGAAGAACTAATAGAATTAGTAGTATAATCATCTTAGCTATTTTATGTATATATGAACAAATTTATATCTTTTTCCTTTATCTTTCTTTCTTTTCTCCTTTCCCCTATCTCAGCTATTTTTCACCTTTGAGTATTTTCTTACCTTTTCACAATATGTATTGTAGATTTTGGATCTTACTTATTCTTTCAGTTTCTTACACTAGGGAGACAATATGGTATTTACACATGTGAGTCTGATTTATTTCACTTATGAGTATGATCTCAAGTCTCATCCATTTACCTATAAAAGCCTCGATGTGATACTTCTTTCTAGCTGAGTAGTACTCCACTTACAAAAGTGTGACATCTTTTTTATCTATTCCTCAGTTGATGGGCATTTGGGTTGTTCCCAAGATTTAGCTGTTACAAATTGTGCTGCTATAAACATGAGTGCACATATATCACTGTGGTATGATGTTTTCAGTTCTTCTGGGAAAATGCCCAGAAGCAGGATAGCCGGCTCAAATGGGATCTCTAATCCTAGCTTTTTGAGGAAACTCCACGCTGATTTCCACAGTGGTTGTAACAGCCTACAACCCCACCAACAGTGGAGTAGGGTTCATTTTTCTCCACAACCCTCCAGCATTTGTTATTGCTTAGTTTCTTGATCTTGGCCATTCTTTCTGGAGAGAGATGGAATCTCAGCATTGTTTTAATTTGCATTTCTCTGATGACCAATGATGCTGAACAATTTTTTCATATATTTATTTGCCATTTGCATCTCTTCCTCTGAGAAGTGTGTATTCATCTTCAAAGCCCATTTTTAGACTGGGTCTTTTAATTTTGAGAGCCTGATCTTTTTAAAATTCTTTATGTGCTCTAGATGGAAATTCTTTGTCTGAAGGAGAGTTGGATAAAATTTTTTCTCAATTAGTGGGTTTTCTTCTCACTCTGTTTGAAATTTCTCTTGACATGCAGAAGCTTTTTAATAAGACAAGATCCCAGTCGTTGATTCTGGGAAGTATTTCCCATGCAGTTTGATTTCTATTCATGACCTCTCTACCTACACCTATGTCTTCAAGATTTCTATTTTGTCTTCCACGAGATTTAGTGTTTCTGTTTTACTATTTAAATCTTTGATCTATTTTGACTTTAGTTTAGCGCATGGTGATAAACATGGATCTAGTTTTAGTTTTCAGCATATGAAAAGTCAGTTTTTCCAGCACCAATTATTAAAGAGGCTATCTTTCTTCAAGTGAACTTGCTTGGCCCATTGTCAATGATAAGGTGGCTGAGTGTGTTTGTAGTTGTAGCTGTATCTTCTAATCTACTTCATTGATCTTCAGGTCTGTTTTTATGCCAGTACCATGCTGATTTTAGCATAATAGTTTTGCAGTATAATTTCAAGTTAGGGATTGTGATGCCTCCTGCCTTACCTTTGTTGTCCAGAATTGCCTTTGCTATTCTGGGTCCCTTCTTGCTCCAGATGAATTTTAGGAATGATTTCTCTAGATCTATGAAGTATGCTACTGGTATTTTTATTGGAATTGCATTAAATCTATATAATGATTTTGGGAGAATGGCCATTTACACAATGTTTGTTCTTCCTTTCCATGAAGAAGGAATACCTGTCCATTTTCTGAAATCTTTTTCAATTTATTTTTCAGAGTACTGTAATTTTCATTGTATAGATCTTTTACTGCATTTGTTAGATTGATTTCTAAATATTTCATTATTTTGGGTGCTATTGTGAAGGGTATTTTTTCCTTTATTTTTCTCTCAATGAATTTTTTGTTTGTGTACAGGAATGGTACTGATTTTTGAGTGTTGATGTATCCAGCTACATTACTGAATTTGCTTATTAGATGTACAAGTCTTTCAGTGGAGTTTTGGGGGTCTTCTATGTAGAGTTTCATGTCATCTGCAAATAATGATATTTTAACTTCTTCCTTTCCTATCCTTACTCCTTTTATTTCTCTCTTTCTTGTCTAGTTTCTCCAACTAATGATTCTAGAACTGTATTGAATAGGAGTGGTGATAGTGGACATCCTTGTCTTGCTCCTGATTTTAGAATGAAAGTTTCCTATTTTTGTCCATTTAGTGAGATAGCGAGATATTGGCTGTTGTTTTATATGTATCTTTTACTGGATTGAGTTAAAGACCATCTATTCTGATTTTCTGTAGGGTTTTTTATCATGAATGAGTGTTGGACTTTGTCAAAAGCTTTTTCTGCATCTATTGAAATGATCATGTGATTCTTCTCTTTGGCTCTCTAAGAAACAGACTGGCAGAGTGGATAAAGAAACAAAATCCAACAATATGCTGTATACAAGAAACACATTTAACTCAAAGGGAAATTCATAGACTGAAAGTCAAAGGTTGGAAAACAATAATTCCTGTGGCAGGAAGCCAGAAAAAAGCAGGGTACAGCTACCCTAGTCACAGACAATGTGAACTTCAAACCAAAAATGATCAAAAGAGATGAAAAAGGTCACTACATACTTGTTAGGAGAAAGCTTCAAGAGGAAGAGATAACAATCATAAACTTATATGCACCAAATATGGAAGCACCCAGCTATGCAGGACAAATATTATCAGTCTTTTATTTTACTTTTTATTTGCACTTTGCCTTACTCAAATGAGAGCTGTCATATGGTATCTAAGCTTGTGTGTCTTATTTCTCTTTACATTATATTTTCCAAGTGTTTCCTTTCCTACAGACATCTCAAATTTATTCTCTTTAGAGTAAATAGTATTCTATTGCATATAGATAACACATCTTCTTTATTTATTTATCCAATGACAGATACACAGGCTGCTTCCAGGATTTGGCTATTATGAATCATGCAACTAGAAACATTGGCATGCATGTATCATTATAATATGATGTCTTTTACTTTTTTGGGAAGATATCTAGAAAGGGAATACCTGAGTCAAATGGAATTTCTAATTTTAGTTCTATAAGAAATCTCCATACTGATTTCCACAATGGTTTTACTAGTTTATGTTCCCACCAACAACACAGAAGGGGTCCTTTCCACTGCAGTAACACCAGCAACCATTATTATTTGATTTCTGATAAATGCCATTCTTTCTGGTATAAGATGAAGTCATTGTGTTGTTTTAATTTGTATATGTCTAATCACCAGAAGTATTGAGCTTTCTTCATATGTCTATTGGCCTTCCATGCTTCCTCTTCTGAGAATGTACTATCTGCTCATTTCAGCTGCCCATTTTTAAAACCAGGTCTTTTATTTTGGGAGGGTTAATTTTTGAGTTCTAGATATTAGTCCTCTAGAAATAGCTGGCAATATTTTTTCTCTTTTTGTAGGTTGTTTCTTTTGATTGTTTCCTTTGGTATACAGATTTTTAATTTTATGTGGTCCCATGTTTTGATTCTTACTGATATTTCTTGTGCAATTGGGTTTCTGATCAGAAAGTCCTCACCTATACCTATGACTTGAAGTGTTTTTCTCATTTTATCTTCCAATAGGCTCACTGTTTCTGTTTTAATGTTTAGATCTCTGACCCATTTCAATCATAGTTTAGCACATGATGAGAGATATGGGTCCAGCTTCAGTCTTCTGCACACAGATAGCCAGTTTCACAGCATCATTTTTTATATAGGCTATATTTCCTCCAACATATGTCTAGGTCAATTTTTCAAAGATCAAATAGCTGTACGGGAATGTTTCTTTCCTCTATTCTATTCCATTGATTCACAAGTCTGTTTTTGTGCCAGTAACATGCCATTTTTTTTATCACTACTGCTATTGTAATATAATTTGAAGTCAGAGGTAGTGATGCTTTCTGCTTCACTCGCATTGCCCAAGATTGCTTTTGCTATTCAGTGTCTCCCCGGTTCCATAGGAACTTTAGCATTGTTTTGTCTAGTTCTATGAAGAACGCTATTGGTATTTTGATTGGGGTTGATTAAATGTATACAACAGTTTTAGGAGTATGGCCATTTTGACAATATTTGTTTTTCCTATCCAGGAAGAGGGGGCATCTTTTCATTTTCTTCCAAGTGTATCTTTTTGATGTCCTCTTCAATCTCCTTTTTCAGAATACTATAGTTTTCATTGTAGGGCTCTTTTACTTCCTTGGTTGGGTTAATTTCTAGATATTTAATGTCTTGTGATAGTGTTGTGAATGAAATTATTTTCCTAGTTTTGTTCTCCTTGAGTTCATTATTGGTATGCATAAATGCTATGGAGTTTTATGTGCTGACTTTTTTTCAGTACTGGGAATTGAACTCAGGACTTTGTACTTTCTAAGCAGGAACTCATGAAGCTGAGCTATATCCCTGGCCTTGTATTATTGATTTTTGTATCCTTGTACATTGCTGAAATTGGTTATTAATTCTGAGAATTTTTTCATTGAATACTTTGGTTCTTCTACATATAGTATTATATCACCTGCAAATAATAATTTAACTTCTTCCTTCCTTATATGTGTCAGTTTTACTTTTTCTTGTGCCTGATTGCTCAGAGTAACGTTTCCAGTACTATGGAGAAAAGAAGTGGTGATGATAATGTGCATCTTTATCTTATTCCTGATTTTAAAGGGAAGACTTTCACATCTTTCCCATTTAATATGATTGGCCATTGCTTTGTCAGGAATGGCTTTTATAAGATTTGGGTTAGATTCTTGTATACCTATTTTCTTCAGGGTTATTATCCTGAAGGGATGATGGACTTTGTCAAAAGACTTTATGCATCTATTGATATGATCATGTGGTTTTTGCTGTTGCTTCTGTTTGTGTATTACATTTATTGATTTGCATCAATCAATATCCTTGAAACTATCCTTGCAATACTGAGGTGAAATGTACTTGGTCATGTATGTATGATCACTTTGATGATGTGTTGCAGTCTACTTACTAATATTTCATGGACCATTTTTGCATCTTTGTTCATTAAGGAGATTGGGTGTAGTTTTCTTTTTTTAACTGGGTCTTTTTCTAGTTTGGGACCCAAATGATACTAGCTTACAGAAGTGGGTTTGAAAATACTGTTTCTCTTTAATTTCAATGAAGAGCTTGAGGAGTATTGTAGATAAAACAGCATTAAACTTCTGATGGCACGCATCAATGAATTCATCAGGCCTGGACTTTTTCCTCTTTGGTTGGTTTTATTTTTATAACTGCCTCACTTTCATTCCTTCTTATTGGACTATCCAAATTGTTATGCCTTTTTGATTTAGTATTGGTGATTCATATGCGTCTAAGAATCTGTCCATCTCTTAAAGTGTCTCCAATTCGCTCGCAGTTGTTACTAACTTCTGGATTTCAATGGTTTCTGTTGATTTTGCCTTGTACATTACAGTTGCACAAATGTGACTTTTTTCTCTCTTTCTTTTGGTGAGATTGCTTAAAGTTTCATCTATTTTGTTTATTCTTTCAAAGAACCAGTTCTTTGTTTCATTGATTCTTTGTATTTTTGTCTCAATTTCATTATTTTCCTCTTTAATTTCAGCTTAGACTTGGTTTGTTGTTGTTTTTCTACCATTTTTTTTCTTTTTTTTTTTCCCTACCATATTGAGGTTCCTTATTAGGTTATTTATTTCAATTCACTCTGTTTTTCAAATGTGAGCATTAACTAAAATTAGCGTCCCTCTTAGGACTGTTTTTCTTATGTCTCATATGTTGTGGTGTATCTTACTAGCATTGTTGTTTGCTTCCAAATATTGTTTAATTTCTTGCTTGATTTCTTCTGTGACTCACTTAGCAGCCAGGAGTGTGTTATTAGTTGCCAGATGTTTCCAAATTTTATGTGAGTCCTTCTAAGATTGATTTCTAATTTCATTTCACTATGGTCAGATAGTAAACATGGGATAATTTTGGTTGTTCTGAATCTAAAAAAGTCTTTGTGGACTAATACACAGTATGCTTTGGAGGAAATTTTGTGTGCTGCAGTGAAAAATGTATACTGTGTTGTAGTTGTGTCCAACCCTGTAATGTCTACTAAACACATATGTTTAAAGGTGTGGTTCAACTCTTTGTTGGTTTTTTGGTTTAATTGATCTATCTCTTTGTGAAAATGGTTATTATTGACACCCATAATGATTGTATTACTATTTATTTGGTCTTTTATGTCCAGCAGTATTTGTTTTATGAAGATTGATGCTCCAGTATTAGGTGCACATATATTTGGAAGTGTTATCTCTTCCTATTAGATATTCCTTTAGCTAGTATGTACTGACTTTTTCATTTTTCATCAGTTTTAGCTTGCAGTTTACTTTCTCTGAGAGTAAAATTACTACTATTACTTGTTTTCAGGGTCATAGTGCGGGAAATATTGCTTTGTATCCTTTGATTTTAGTCTATGAATATCTTTTTTTATTAGATGTGTTTCTTGAATGAAACGGACTGTTGGGTTCTATTTTTTAATCCATTTTTCCAATTTGTGTTTTTTAATTGAGGAGTTGAGGCCATTAACACTGAGAGTTATTACCAAGAGGTGTTGATTAATTTGTATCACTGTGCTCTTTCTCTGTCAATGAAAAGAAACTAAGTTCTTTGTGCAGAAGCAGAAGAAAAACACCTTGAGGGCTTCTCAGGAATTATAAAAATGTCACTCATTGCAGATTCAAGTATGCAAAAGTATCAACATTTCATTTGAGAAGAGAATCCCTGTGTCCCAGCCCATGAAAGGTCTCCTATGAAATTGGTTCCCTAGGATTCAGTTAATGATGCTCAACCATCTGTGTGATCAAAGACTGCTACAGCCCTGGACCAGGGAGGCCTTGACATTGCCTCCACTGACTGCAGTTCTTGGTGTTGTCCTGAGTAAAGATTGATACATTATGTCCATTTGAGAAGTCTAGATGTGTAAATTAGTAACTCAGCAGTTCCTACATCCAGGAGTGTAGAGAACGTGACTTTATCAATCCAGGATGTTCATTGTGTCAGCCTGAGAAGTTTAGAAGTTTAACTAAGTGATTCAGCAGAGAGTCAGGGTGCTCACTTTGTAAACATCCTGAGCCTGTGCAGCAGGAGGGCACACAGATCGTGAGAGTGCTACACCCACTTGGGGCAAATAGCCTGCTTACAGTATAAGGGAGGAACAGAGGCTTACCGTCCCGTTTTGCTCTTACTCTTTTTGCTCTCTTTTGCCACCTTGAAGTACTGTCCCTGTGTCATGTCACTCTTCCTTGGAGCCAGCTGACTATGGACTGAAACCTCCACAATTGTGAGCTAAATAAACCTTCCTTAATTTTGGGTGTTGCATATTTTGTCTCAGCAACAAGAGAAAGATAACCATGAAAAATGTGGTTCCAGAGAAGTGGGGTCATTGCTCTGACTGTACCTAAACATGTGGTTCAATAACCTTTGGGAGTGGGTTGTGGGAAGAATTTGGAAAGGTTCATACATGTCTCCTGAGAGAGTAGTGCTGGAATGCCTTAAGCTATTCTGTATGAGAAATTCTGGTTAAAGCTCTGAAAACCAGAAGACTGAATGAAATCCTACCAGTAAAGACCAGGCTTGGGAGGTTTCTGCTGGGAAGAAGAACTTCAGTGGGTGCTGGAATCCAGATAGTTTATGTTATGGCTGGAAAAAAGTTTTTCTGCATTTTACTCATGTCCAGAGACTTTGTCTGAGACTGAGATCAAGGGCAATGGACTAATTAGTGTGGCAGAAGAAATTTCAAGGTAGTTAAATGTTTAGGGTGTGGCATAGCTATTTTGGGGGGCTCTTAGCCAGACTTATGTTGAAAATCAAGAGCAAAGAGCCCAGCAGGATGATTTAAAATGTTGTGAGTTTGGCCAGAAAGGAAGCTGCAGTAAAGCTGTGGACTACAAAAAAAAAGAGCTGAAGTGACCTGGGTTGCTGAGAAGGAACAGGAGAGGAGAAATGATGGCCTGAGGGCATCACAAGAAGCATCAAGTATTCACCCTTTGCAGCCTCAAAAGTGCAACATTGAAAGACTGATTCGAGGAGAAAGTCACAGAGTATCATGCAACAATGACAGTAGCCACACCATGTTCCAGAAGGCAGCAGTACAGAAAGTTTGATTCTCAGAATTTGATTCAGACTGCCCAGCAATCCAGGCACTCAACACCTACTATTAAAAGAGAAGAAAGTCTGGCTACTGTTCCAGCTGGTAACAGACCTTGATATCATCCACACAGTGCTGGTTTTAGGTGTATGCAGAATGAAGAGTTATGGGGATAAGAAGGCTTCCACCTGAATTTCACAAGGCCAAGTAATTTGCCCCCGAAAAAGCAGTGTGTAGAACTGTGAATGTGAAGCCAAAGGTGCAGTGGAGACCTCAGAACTTGGAAAAACCCGGGAACATGAATCATCAAAGGAAACCTGCAAGAAGGGAGGAAAACTAGCCCAAAAGAGAAGCCATGGGATCTGTAATCACCAGAAGTGCCACACAGCCCTTTGGAACTCACAATTTTCCACAGATTGCCTCAGATGCTGCACATGAAACTACGGGACTTAATGTTTGCTCTGCTGGATTCTGGACTTGCTTTGGTCCCAATCCTTTGTATCCCCCTGTTTGTAACTTTTGGAATGAAATTTTTATTTTGTGTTGTTGAATACTGGAAGTGTCTAACTTTTCATTTGTACAGAGGCTTGCAACTCAGAGTTTGCACACATCTCAGAGGAGACTTGGTACTTGGACTTTTTAGAAAAGCTGAAACTTTTAGGACTTTGGCAGCTCTTGCAGATGAACTAAATGCCTTTTGCATAAAGAGATGTGCATGAGTCTTTGGGGAGCCAGGCATGAAATGCTATGGTTCTAATATAATATAATGTTTCATAGACTTAATAATGATTCTTAAGGACTGTTAAACCTGTGCTATAATGTTCAAGTAGTGAAATGATAAGTATGAACATGTCTTTCTATCTGGAGACCAGTTTAAATAAATGTGTCTGGTTCCCAAGTTGACAAGGGGTGGATCGCAATGGTTGATACATTGTGTTCACTTGAGAAGTCTAGAAGCATAATTAAGTGACTCAACAGTTCTACATCTTGGGGTGTAGAGAACATGCCTTTACCACTCTAGGATGTTCATTGTGCTGACCTGAGAAGTTTAGAAGTTTAACTAAAGTGATTCAGTAGGGGCCAGGGTGCTCACTTTGTAAACATTTTGGTCCTGTGCAAGAAGGGGGTATGGGGATGGTGTAAGGGCCACACCGACTCAGGGGCAGTTAGCCTGCTTACAATGTAAGGGAGAAAAGGAGGCTTGCATCACCCCGCTTTGCTCTTGCTGGTTTTGCTAACTTCTCTTACTTGAACTGCTGCCCCTGTGCATTGCCACCTTGCTTTGGAGCCAGCTGATTATGGGCTAAAATTCCACAACTGTGAACAAAGCAAACCTTCCCTTCCTTAATTTTGGGTGTCAGGTATTTTATCTCAGCAATGAGAGAAGATTAACCAACACATCATGTGATGCTGTTTTTAACAGAAATCAGAATGTAAGCGTTGTGGGGCCAGGAAGGTTTCCATCCAGATTTCATAGGAAGTCCTCAAAGCCCAAGAAAGGAGTCCATGGGTGGCTGATGCAGGGAGCTGTGGAAATGAACTGCAGTAGAGACCCTAAGGGGTGAAAGATGAAGGAACATAGAAAATGTACTAAGGGAATCTACACCCATTAGTAGAGCCAGCCCAATATGGGATGTAAACAACAAGGCCATAGGGATGGGGGAGTACAGGTCCTGTAAAACCCATCTCAGCATCACATCCCCATGCAGTCTCATGGAGCTACAGGACTTGAGGTTTTCCCTTGAGATTCGGTCTTTCTTTGTTGTTTCTTTTCCATTCCTCTACTCCTACAAGGGAGACATTGTACTATGTTGGAACTAGGCAACTTGTTTTTATTTTTTGTTTTTGTTTTTTTTAGAGATTTATAACTAAGGGTTTGCCTTAAGTCTTGGAAGAGACTTAGACTTTTAAAAAATACTGGAACTGTTAAAAATTTGGGGAAGGTGTTCTTACATTTTTGGTCATATGCATGATGCATGTATTGAGTCAGGCAGAATTATAACCTTGAGGTTATTTGGGGATTAAGTCTAGTTTCAAGAGATGTATTTGAGTATAAACTGGTGAAGTGGTGGAATGTGGCCATTAGGGTGGAGCGCCAGTTGTTTGGCTTCACAATCAACTTCAAGAATTGGTAGAATATAGTCCAAGGCATCTGGGTGGGCTGTGAGGACACGGGCTTGAGGTCTGTATCTGCCTTTCATTCCTTCTTTGGCAATGCATCTCTGCTTTCCTCAACTGCCACAAAGAGCTGAGCAGTTTTGCTCTGCCATGCCCTCGTACCACGATATTTCTCCATTGAGTGTACTTACTTTATTGCATCTCTGAGCTAACTTACACCTTTTCCATTAAGCTGTGGATGTTGGATATTGTGTCTCAATGAGAGAAAACCTAACACATCATATATGTCTCTATTCTTAAGGAAATATCAAATGCTTTGATCTATTTTAATTTTCACAATCAAGAAATATGAGTCTTAGTGTGCTCACTTTCAAATTTGGGCTACTCAAAGTCTTTGCATTTACATATAAACTTTACTATCAGTCTTTGCATTTATGGAAACAGGCAATTCGAATTTTGACACAGACTGTCTGAGGTAGTGGAAAGCTCTATCTGTCCTGCAGTTCTCAAACTCAGGGAATTAATGCATTGTATTCTCTACAGAGTCCTCTCTGAGCTCTCAGTCCCTACAAAACTTACCATATCTATCTTATGATCGCAAGTGTGTGTAGTGCTTATGAGTAGGTTCTGTGTGCTAAGGTAGATCAGCCACAAATTGAGTAATTAACCTTTCCAAATTTCAGATTCTCATCTGTAAGGGAAGTGTTATGGTTTGTATTACAATGTCTCCCAAATTTTCATATGTTCAGAGGTGGAGTTTTTGGAAGGAGCTTGGAACATGAAGGCACTCACCTCACCACTAGGTCCATTTCCTTAGGAGTTCACAGCTGAATAGAGTATTAGGAGGTGGGATCCAGAAGGAGAAGGTAGTTCACTTGGAGAAGGCCTTTGGAGGTTATATTTATTTAAAAAAAGTTTCACTCCAAACTCAGGTAAAATGTTTGTACCCCATATGAATTTATGCTAATAAAAGGTATAACAATCAGAGATAATGTACTCTGGAGTTCCAGTGAAGGACACTCTTGCAAAGGAAAACTATATAAAAAATCATATGAAAAATTATATGGAAAAAATATTACTGGTTGAAAGGATACTGAGTGGAGGCAAACCTGACAACAAGAAAGTTGAAGATACCAGGTGATTTCGGTAATGATTATGTAGCTATATATTTAACAAAAGATCTTAGAACTGTACTACAAAATTTGTGCATACTGCTAACTGTGATTTATACTTTAATGAGTAATTTTCAGAACATAGGTCCATACTCAAACTACCTAACTAGGTCCCCACAGACAATTTAATTGGTTCTTTCCTAGGATAGAGGAAAGAGGAGCTACAGATGCTCTCCTGGGAAAGTCCCCTGAGAGCTCCATGTCTTTATAACCTTCTCCTGCTTCCTATCCATTAGCTTCTGAAATTCAACCAGAGTCGAGGGAAATTCATTTTAGAGGGACCACACTTCAGTCCTAGATCCTTGACCATCCTTCATTCATCTGAATGTTCAAAGTTGTCCATGAACTCAGGCCTTCTCCCAAGGCTTCCAAGGGGCCTACAACATGGGTAAGGGAATTCCACAAAATAAACACTATATTGAGAAACTGAAAAGGATGACCCTTTAGTAAGTTATTCTACAGCCATTTCCTTATTTGCTCTTTCTAAATAGAATTCCATGGATTGTGTAGAAGAGATAATGTTATTGTGTTTATTTTATGGTAATTTATAGTTAAGGAGGTGTTAAGTGACTTCCCTAGATCCTAGAAAAAATGCACAGTTGGTCCAGGGCTTGAATCCATGTTAATATCCCATCCTCCATTATTTCCTTCTTTCCTTAGAGACCTACTCAAGAGAGATTTTATAACATTATCAGTGCAGATATCCATACCTGAATATCCAATTTCAAACTCACTTTTCAAGATTTCTGCACCTTTTAAGGAGCAAGGTAAGATACTACATGTAATATATACTCAGTGAAATCTCTAACGTATGCAAAGGCATTGTGCCAGCTACACCTGCTATGACTTGCTGAGCCAAGAAATCTACATTTTAAGTATTCCACCTTAAAAATAGGTAAATCTGAGATGTAAATATAAAAATCTCCAACAGGAAAAAAATATATATGTAGAGAGAGAGATTTGCCCTTATTGCTGTTGCAGAACAGGATATTTGCTAAAAAGCATCATGGGTATGTTGTCTGGCAGACATAATACTTTTAAGCAGCTGACTTACAAAGAAAGGTGTCAGAGGTTAAGGAGGAAGGTGACTGGGAATAGCATTAGCCTTGGGTGGAAACTGACCAAAGAATTCCTATTCAAATAAAAGTATTCAAAATTTTCCTACAAAACAATGGATTCAGGTAAAACATTTCTTAAATTTTTATTTTATTTTTAATTGAAAAAGTAATTGTATACATTTATGGAGTACAATGAGATGCTTTAATATAAGTTTGCAACACAGAGTTGGCCACAGAAAACAGATCCGTAGGCTAAAGTTAAGTCAAAAACTATAAACACTTAACCCTCATTCTTAGTAATTCCAATATGGGAAGATACGACTGAGAGAAAGAACTAGTATAGTTAATGTAGGAAATGGAAAGTAAATGCAAGCTAACACATGGATTTCAGGAAACAAATTAAGCAAAAGATAAACAAGAAAAACAGGTATGTGGGAGGGCTAAATCAATCAGAGACTGAGAGCAAAGAAAATCTCACTGATCCTTCTGTGCAAGAAAAGCTAGTGAGGCAACAGGAGTGCAAGACTTCAAAACTAAGCCACGTGTGAAGATGAGCATATTGCCCCCACTTATGCAGGGCCAGCACAGAGTCCATGATTCTGTGTGAATAATATTGTTATAGCGGGCACTCATGAGATTAACTAACCACCCGGAGCTAAAACATTCTTTTCATGCATTGTCACACCTAATTTTAATTCTCACACCTTGAGTATATACATATATATAATGATATGGATATATATTATGATACGATATGAGTAGAGATCATAATATATATATATCCAAAGCTGTTGTATTGAATAATTCAAAATACTCACCAAAAAAATACAATGACATAAAATATAAAACTGGGGAGAATATTCAAGCATATGTTTCCAATGCAAGCTTTTAACTCTGTGAATTATCCACTCAGTTTTATGTAACCTCACATTTACATAAGGATAACTTGAGATATCTATTATTGCTGCACCAAAGTACTGTAAACAGTATATAAACACTTAAATTTTAATATCATACCTGTTCTACATCACCTGCTAACACTCTCTCCCTTTATTTTCCTTTGCTCAGGGGAAATAACATTCTGACTTGCAAACAACATTGATGGAGAACAGGACAGAAGTGACAGAGTTCATTCTCCTAGGACTAACCAATGCCCCAGAATTACAAGTGCCCATCTTTGTCTTTCTCAATTTCATTTACCTTATCAATGTGTTTGGAAACCTGGGAATGATTGTTTTGATTCTTTTAGATTCTCGTCTGCACACCCCTATGTACTTTTTCCTGGGTAACCTATCCCTGGTGGACTTTGGATACTCTTCTGCTGTCACTCCCACTGTCATGGTTGGGCTGCTCGTGGGAGACCAAGCCATTTCCTACATTGCGTGTGCTGCTCAGATGTTCTTTTTTGGAGCCTTTGCTACTGTAGAAAGTTACCTCTTGGCCTCCATGGCCTACGACCGCTATGCAGCAGTGTGCAAACCTTTACATTACACCACCACCATGACCACAAGAGTGTGTACAAGTATGATCATAGGCTCCTACATCTGTGGCTTCCTG
The DNA here is from genome assembly GCA_004363535.1 of Dasyprocta punctata. Lineage (NCBI taxonomy): Eukaryota > Metazoa > Chordata > Mammalia > Rodentia > Dasyproctidae > Dasyprocta > Dasyprocta punctata. The sequence continues at coordinate 63,105 of RJWM01005116.1, read as the reverse complement.
AATGCCTCCATCCATGTCAGAAACACACTTAGTCTCTCCTTCTGTAACAACAATGTGGTCCATCACTTTTTCTGTGATATTCCAGCAGTCATGGTTCTTTCTTGCTCTGATAGACACATTAGTGAGCTGGTTCTTATTTATGTCGTGAGCTTTAATATCTTTTTTGCTTTCCTCATTATTTTGATATCCTATGCATTCATTTTTGTCTCCATCCTAAGGATGCACTCAGGTGCAGGATGTCAGAAGGCCCTGTCCACCTGTGCCTCCCACTTCACTGCTGTCTCCATCTTCTATGGAACCGCCATCTTCATGTACCTGCAGCCCAGCTCCAGTCACTCCATGGACACGGACAAGGTGGCTTCCGTGTTCTACACCATGGTCATCCCCATGCTGAATCCACTGGTCTACAGCCTGAGGAACAAGGAGGTCAAGAGTGCATTCACAAAAATTATTTTGAAGATAAAATAATCATTAGGATCTTGATTTTACTGGCGCAGGATGGCACTATCCAGACACAGGTCTCTGTGGCTTTCTTCTTTTCCTCAGTTTCATTTTAAGACCCACACTGATTTAAGTCCTGGAGTGATACCCTTACTTCTGCAGTCCCGTTTATAGAAAAAAGAAAACATTATGTGCAGAAATATAATATTTTCATGAGCAACAAAGATATCTTGGGATTTCATTGTGATTTTTACTTTTATTATCTGCAATGCTAAACAAAAATTGTTGCAAATCTTTTTAAAAACAGGGCCAAAAAACAAACCCAAAACAGATCATACTTCATGCTTCAATTTTTAATTTTGATTTCTATACTTTTCAGTTGTTTTTTTTTATAATTACTTCAGATTGTTAGTTGTGCTTCTCTGTTAGAGTATTGAATCATTTCTGTGTATTTTCTTGAAGCTCCCGGACTTTCCTTCAGTTATTTTGAGAATTCGCAGATTTCACCCGAGAGTTTGAAGATTTCTATTGCGAAGTCCTTTGGTTTTTATATCCTGTTTTGTCAGTTAGGTGAGGTTATGACTTCCTAAAGGTTCTTGATGCTTGTTGATGAATAATGTGTTCTGTCTATTAAATGATTACATATTGCAGATTATAGTTTTCATAATCTGACTTTGTGCCTGCCCTTCTAGAACTTCTAAGCAGTGTGATTATTTTTTCTCTGAACCTAAGATCACTCCCACTATTTCAGCACTCAAGATGACTAAACTCCAAGTTTGTTTTGAATCCATTTCTAGTGTATCACCACTGTTTCAGCACTAGAAGTTACCCCAAATCTGTGGGTGTTACAAACCTGCAGTCGGTGTGTTTTGTATGTGAACTGTGGGATTGCCTAACACTGTCAGTTCACCTCTGGAAGCCTCTACCTAGGCTTGGGTGCCTCATCTACAGTCACAGGCTTGTGTTCAAGAACTGCAGGATTAAACCCAACTCTAAGCCTCATCATGAAGGAAATAAACCTAACACCTCTGTGAGGACTTGGTACCCTCCTTGCTTTTCATTCCCCGGCAGACAACTATGCAGTCACTCTCTCCATGTTAAATTTATAGGTTGAGGAGAAGTAGAGCGGGCAGCCTGCTGAGCACCAATACTAAAACATGACCTACTCCCCAGACCCCATAGTCCATTAAGCCCCATGCAACACAGAAATAATACTAAGATGCTGAGGTGTGTTCATGGCCTAAGACTACTGCAAGCCATTATATGTGGCGCTGGTTCAAATAGAAATATAATTGCTTGAGTTTACAGATCTGGCATTGAGTGGGGTCCAGAAACTATGTGGACACAGTGCTAGAAAATAGACACTAGAGGTGCCCAGTTTTAGGTTTCTCCTGATCAACACCAAGTTTCAAGACAGCCCTGTGTTCAACTTACTGCCCTACCAGCCTGGAGAAAGAGTCTTCTCCTTTTCTATGCTTTTAAGTTTGGAAGAGTCCTTTTGCTACAGAGGCTGACATTAAGCTGGTGTTACCTTGGTCTCACAGCCACAGATGTGGGCTAAAACATGGGACCATTCTACCAGGGCACATGTCTCTGCCTGGTGCTGGGGCAGGTCTACTGGGGTGTTCATTTACTGCCTGGTGCTGAATCTCACTGTAGTGTGCCTGGCACTGAATTCCAAGGCAAAGTCCTGTGCTGACGTCCTTCCCTTACTCCCCAGCATGTGAGGTCTTGCTCCTCGCTTTGCCACCTGAACTTGGGGTAAGTGTGGTGGAAATGCTCCATTGCACATCGAGCTAAATACAGTCCTGAGGCTCCATCTCAGTACACTTGTGTGGGGCACAGGCTGTGGGACTCTGCCCAACCCTGGCTTTCACTGCGCCAGACCTGGTTGTGTTTGAAGTCTAAAGTCTGAACTTAATTCCTTTTTCTCTCCTCTAAGTTGGAGGAGTCTCTCTCCACACTGCACTGGCTGGAGTAGGGGGAGGGGTTATGCAAACAATGTTCCCCTTTCTGATTTCTTCAGGGTGTCTGTTATACTGACACCAGGCACTATGTTCTCTCATCTGGCTTCCTTAGCTCTTGTGAAACTATTCAGTGCACTTTTGGTTACTTGAGCCCCTTTTTCTGTAGAGAATCACTGGAGGACCTTACTCAGTTGCAATCTTATTCTCAATCTTAGTTTTCTGTACTGATAAGGTTTCATTCTTTTCATTTTCTCTTTCATGTATCTGCCCTCCTAGTGGGTTTTAAAACTTTACACACTTTTATGAAGCTTATTTTCTGTTATGGTTTGAGTCTGGATACCCCTCCCAAAGCCTCATGTAATCATCGAGGCAGTCTTCCAGAGTCTGTGAATGACTCATGGTCCAGTGCTGGGATTATGGGTGTGAGTGCTACACCAAGTAGGCATGGCCTATATACAATATAAGGAAGAGAGTCTTCTCTCTGTGCTCCTCCTCTTTTGCTCTTGCTGCTTGTGCTGTTTTCTGCTGCCACGAACTGTTGCCTTTTGCCATGTGCCACCCTGCCTTGAAGCCAGCTGATTATAGACTCAAACCTCCACAAACTGTGAGCTAAATAAACTTTTCCTTCCTTACCTTTGAGTGTGGGTATTTTGTCTCAGCAATGAGAGAAAAGTAACCAAGGTGCCTTCTCTTGTACAGATGTAAGACTTCCCCAGGCATCTTGTGTAAGCCCAATTTAGTGGTGTCAAATTCCCAGGTTTTTGCTTGTCTTGGAAAGTTCTTATTTCTTCATTATTCCTAAAAACAGCAAGATAGCTACAGTATTCTTGATGCGCCGTTCTTTTTTCTTTTAGAGTTTTGAATATGTCATTCTGTTTTTTTCCTGGTCTGTAAGATTTCTGCAGAGAAATCTACTTTTATTCTATTGCGTTTCCTTCAAGTGTGACTTGTTTTTCCTGTTTTTAGAATTCTCTCTTTGTCTTGGACTTTTGACAGTTTGATTTTACTATATCATGGTAAGGATCTGTTTTGGACAAATCTATTTGAGGCCCTTTAGACCTCATATGCCTAGATATTTATGTCTTTCTTACCATTTGGGAAGTTTTCAGCTATCATTCCATTAGATGTATTTGTTATTCCTTTCCTTTCTGCAGCTGATTTTATCATTGCCATTATTTTCTTCTCCTATGTCTCATGGCTAGTCCAAAAGATCTGTCTTCCAACTTAAAAATTCTTTCTTCTACTTGATCTAGTTTGTTTTGAAGCTCTTGTCTTTGCCACATTTTGTTACTATAAGGAAATATGAGAGGCAGACTATGTTATGGAGAAAAGAGGTTCATTTTGGCTCACAGTTCTGTATATTCAAACTCTAGGGGTCACGTGTGGTGCTTTCTGCTAACAGAGTACAAAGGTAGCAAACATCATCACACAACAAGAGAAGAGAGCATCGTGTCTGTCTAATGTGTGGTCTCTCTCCCTCATATTGCCATCAGGTTCAGTCAGGAATTGCATCCTAATGTCCTTATCTGATTCTAATTGGTTCCCAAAGGACTTAGCTCTAAGCACCATACTCAAATTCAATTTCTCCTCCCTAAAATTCATTCACATATGATTGGGGGGATTAAACTTCTGCATAAATCCAGGTGGACGAGCCACATCCAATCCACAGCATTTCCCAACTATCACTATTGCTTTGCTAATTCATTAGTTATACCTTGAATTGTATTCCTAATTTCATTAAATGGTTGATCTGTACTGCTTTATCTCATGGAGTTTCCTGAGGGACATGTTGGGTTATAGCACTCTAGTAGCCCAGGTGAGTGCGATGTACAAAAAGTTGGGGCACAGCACCCATTGTGTGGCCTTTTGGGCAGTGAGGGTAGTGGCACCAGAAACATCGAGCCAAGTGGGCATCTCCTCAGCATCTTCTGGGGAAGCACTGGAGATGGCAGTGTTGTGGAATGCAGTGGATGAGCCCCTATTCCCTATCTGCATCAATACCATTGGTACCTGGGCCTCTGGTGGCTGCAGAGGAGTATTGAGGCAGGTATCATATACATGCAGAAATCCTTCCCTCAAAATCAACAAAACATGTTGCAACTAATGAATGCATTCAGCATGGAAAATTAGCATAAAAATCAGTTGCATTTCTGTACACAAATAACAACCTACTGAGAAAAAAATTCCCATTTTAAATAGCATCAAAGTAAAAGAAAAACTGAGAGATTTTTAAATTTTATTTTAAAGATAGTAAAATCTAACAAAACAAAACAGAACAAAGTCAGTCAAAACAAAGCAGTAGAATTGGTACAGAACTTCAAAGCAGGACACTAGGAAAACAAGATACTATAGTATATCTTGTTATCTTCACAATGCTTATCCAATTCATCAGGCATAGCAAAATGAAACCATAAACAAAGCAGAATAAAACCAATCAAAACAGAATATTGAATAAAGCAAAACAGGGAGAACAATATTGGGCCGCAAAGACAAGATAGGAGGAAATCCCCCATATTTGCTACATTGCATACTGTCATCCTCCCAAGAAATGCTTACACTGCCAGCCCCAGGTCTGCAAAAGCAACCAAACAATACAAGCATTTAGTTGCTTCATGTACCTTGGTTGCTATCAACTTAGCTGGTCCTCTGAAACAGCAGGTTGCTTACGGGGTGTGTGTGTGTATATTGATTCTCAGCCTGTGAACCAGTAGGTTCATGGGAGGCACTGACTTTTCTTTTCCTGGAACCCATTGCACCACTCACCAGGAAGCCTGGCTAGTTGTCTTCTGGTTGGATCCTCCCTGACCCAGTATGGCAGGTTCTTGGGGAGCGCTGGTCTTTCACTTCTTGGAGTCTGTGCCACTTGCGCCACTTACCAAGAAGGCTGGCTAGTTGTCTTCTGGTTGGATCTTCCCTGACCCAGAATGGCAGGTTCTCCCTTAGGGATAAATTTAACCAAGGAAATCAAAAACTTATATACTGAAATGTATAAATTTTAAAGAAAGAAACTGGAAGAGACACAAATACACAGACAGGTTTCCCATGTTGACAGATGGGAAAACCTGATGTTTATACATTCATAATTTCCAAAGCAATATACAAATTCAGTAAGTCCTCCTCAACATTATAGTGGCACTCTTTACAGAAATGTAAAAGCATTTCTAAAATTCATATGGAGTCACAAAAGTTCCCCAAAAGTCAAAATCATCCTAAGAAAGAAAAAAGTTTGCATCATCATACTTTCTACTACCAAATTATATTACAAAGCTATAGTGATCAAAACAATATTTCACTGACACAAAAACAGACATATGGGCTGGGTGTGGTGGCGCACACCTTTAATCCCAGCACTCGGGAGGCTGAGGTAGGAGGAGCATTGTGAGTACAAGGCCGGCTTGGCCTACAACGTGAACACAAGGCCAGCCTGAGTGCTACCATGCCTCAAAAAACTAGGGCTGGGAGATTGGCTCAGTGGCTTAAGTGCCTGCCTGGCAGTCATGAGGTTGTGAGTTTGATCCCTGGTGCACAAACAAACAAACAAACAAACATATGACTATAGTTTCATGATGAAAACATTTAATCTGAAATCAATCACTAAATCTTATTTCTTCCTGTCTCACTGAATCTTTGTGTCCTTGGTCAGCACCTCCCTTTTGTCATCCACCCTTTGTGTCCAGTCTGGTAGCCATTATTCTTGCCAAATTGTACCTCCTAAGTAAATACATAATTACATCTTTCACAAGCATGAATAATATATTATTATTCATCAATTAAAGTAACTTTTCAAACTTTGAAGTATGAAAAGTGAAAAACAGATACATAGTTGAATGGAACAGAAAAGGGCAGCCCAGAAATAAACCCAAATATAGATGATCGACTCATTTCTACAAAGGAACCAAGACGACACAATAGGGAAATATAATTTTGACGGTAATGGTACTAAAAAAGCTGTACTTCCACATGCAAAAGAATAAAACTGACCTTTACTTTGTACCATACGTAAAAATCAATTCAAAATGGTTGGAACATTAATGCCTAAAATCATAAAACATTTAGAAGAATACGAAGGGAAATGGTACTTGACATCATCTTTGGTAATGATATTTTTTTGTCAAATTAAAGCTCAGGAAACAAAAAGCAAAAATAAAGAGAACAATGTCAAACAGGAAAGCTTCATACAGCAACAAAAAAATCAGCAAATGAAAAGGCAGTCCATAGATGGGAAGGAAATATTCACAAACCATACATCTGATAAATAATTGATATCCAAAGTATTAAAGAACTCACATATTTTAATAACTGAAAACCAAATAACTCCATTTGAAAAATGGACCATGGAACCTGAATAGACATCAAATCAAAGAAGACCAAAAAAAAATGAACAACAGGTACATGAAAACACATTTAATACACCAATTATCAGGGAAATGCAAATGAATATCACAATTAAAATTTACCTCACATCTGTTAGAATGGTGATTATCAAAAAGACAAGAAAAAGCAAGTATTGGCAAAGGAAAAGGAAACCCTTGTGCTTCCGTAGTCAGCTTTGTATTACCTTGATGAAGTAACTCACAAACCTACTTCTGCAGTAAAGGGAGGTTTACGTTGGTTTACAGATCTGGAAATCCAGGTCCCAGTCAGGCTTCCCTGTTGTTTTCAGCCCCTGATGAGGAAGGTATGTCACAGAGAGACAGTGTGTCAAAGCCAGTACCTGTACTTCAAGTCAGGAAGCAGAGAGAAAACTGGGCCAGGGTTCCCTGGGACCTGTGGAGGGCACAACCCCAGTGAGCCAGAGCCCCCCATGATGCTCAGCTTAGCAAAGTCTCACAGCACCTTTCTATGCTTCCGCCCTAGAGGCCAAGCCTTTAACACATACGAACATTTCAGAAGCACTTATTCAAATTATATATATATTACATTTGGAGGGAATGTAAATTGGTACAGGCATAGAGGAAATCAGTATGGAAACTCCTAAAGAAGGAAAAAATATACTTACTCTTTGATACAGCAATCCCTTTTTGGAGCATATACTCAAAGTAAATGCAATCATCACCTCCCAAAGATATCTGCACTCCCATGTCTATTGCAGTACGAACCACAGTAGGTATGGAAACAGTGGAAGCATCCGTCAGTGCATGAAAGGGTAAAGCAACTGGAAGAATTATGCTAAACACAAAACCCAGGTGCAGAAACACAAATACTCCGTGATGTGACTTCTATGTGGAATAAGAGAGAGGAAAAGGGGAGAAGGAAGAAAGACAGGAAAAAAACAAGGGAGGAGGGAAGGAGGAAGGGAGGGAAGGAGGGAAAGGGAGAAGGGAATAAAAAGAATTCACAAAGGTGAAAGATAAAGCTGTAGTTACAGTTAAACTGAGGCACTGGGGAGAGGGAGGAAATTGAAGATGTATGTTGAAGGACATAAATTTACAGACACATGGATGAACTAAAGACCTGATGGAAACACAAAGATTATTGTTGACAATATTGTGTGCAAGATTTTTGTTGAAAGAGATTTTAAGTGGTCTTTTCACATAGAAAAGAATAATTATGTGAAGTGATGAAAATTGTTCATTTGCTTAACTATATATAATGGAACCCCTTACTTAGCATATGCATGTCAAAGTATGAATAGTTGATACCAAAGGAAGACAAGAATTTCATAAGAGTACATTTTAGGCCAATGTCTCTGATGAACACACATTTTAAAAAAACCCTTAATAAAATTCTAACAAACTCAATCAAACTTCCTTTGAAAAGGGTCATTCATCAGGATCATTGGGATTCATCACAGGGATGCAAGGATGGTTCAAGATAAATTAATCAATGAGATGCACCACATTAACAGGAGGCCAAGAAACATCCTACTCAGTGGTGAAAAGTTGCAAATTTCTAAGACCAGGAGCAAGATAAGGATGACCACTCTTACCATTTCTATTCTATAATTATCTTGGTTATGTCCCACATCGCTGGTACAAAATACCTGACCCCCACAATGTAAGAAAGGAGAAGTTTATTTGGGCTCATGTTTCAAGCCACAGGCAGCTGGATCCAATGCAGGACGGCACAACAGAAGCACAGGGCAGAGGACAGCTCATCACAGCGTGGAGGACAAGAGGCAGAGAGAGTGATGGGAGGAGCCAGTCAGGGAGAGAATAAACCCTTCCAGCCTCTTCTGACAAGGCCCCACCCACTAATAGCAAGTAAGCTATAAGCCCCATAATTCAATCACCTTCCAGAAGTCCTGAGGTTTTGGTCCCATTTCAGATCTGAGCCATAACGATAAAAGTACTGGAAGTTCTAGACTGATGAATTAGGCAAGAAGAACAAAGAAAAGCCATCTAAATCATATGGGGAGGAGCAGTAAAGGCTTTGCTTCTGCTGACATTTACGACACCTGTCAACAGAGGAATTAAATAATGTACATGAGGGCTGATCATATTCTTACACCAAAATAGGCCTGCTGTTCAGAAAATGCAGTTACATTTTCCCCTTAAATGGATTGACCAGCCCAGGAGCAATGAATGCCAAGGAGTTAGGAGTAGAGTACCAACAGTCTTGACTACAGGAAGATTACTCAAAGGAAAAAAGAAGCCCACTTCACTTAGCAGGATTAGGGGCAACTTCAATCTTCATCTTGCTGACAACTGGTTTATGCTTTCCTGTTCATTCAGGAGATGATAACAGGGTTATACCTAACCCATCTGCTAAAGGTTCTATTAGCTTGATATTGAGTTAAATAACACTTAAAAGGATAAAAAGGTAAAATCAAAAATCATAATAAAAACAGAGTTTAGAAAGATTTTGCAAATATCAGTAAGCGCCATAAATGAAAATGAATTAACCCACTCCTCCTGGTATTTGCCAATGGCACCCTATTAAAAAGTGGGAGAGAAAGGAAAACCTCGGAAGTAGTGCAGGTGTGCATGTGTGCTACTCAACACAGCACACTGTGGTCCCGCACCCAGGTCAATGACTCCCTCCCTTGATGAGTCAGACGAGGAGAGGCGCTGGGCCTCAGAGAAAACTCTCCCCCGAGGGCTCCGTGACTGCACAGCTTTACCTGGCTCCTGTTCGCCAGGCTGAAGTCCCGCGGTGACGCGGCACAACACTGATTTAAAGAGACCAGTTTCTGAACGGAGCCTCTGATCATTGTTTATTGAAACAAATACTAATATTTTATTATGCTGCCGCCTTTTCCCAACCGCACATGCAGCCAGTCTGTAACCACAGACAGGGAACACAACAACGATGACAAATGTATCGGTCCACGCTGAGGGGGTGACAGTTCACGACGATCTTAGGTGCCGTCCTCAATTGTTATGCACAGACCCAGCTCTGTAATGCATGTAGGAAGCTCTATTTTATTATTTCTAAATCACAAATAAGGAAACTGGGCTCAGCAGAAGATAAAATAACCCTTCTGAGTATACAGTTAAATTCAGGATTGAGGCAAGGTTTAAAGATCCATTTTCTAACTCCATGTTATAATATGTCTATTTATGCATCAGGAACATTGGGTCTTTTTGACCACTTCTTGAATTTCTCCAATATTACTTATTTGTTCTTTCAGAGATGAATTTTCAATTTCAGATACACAATTCAAGAGTCCCTCTCCCTTCTTTTCAAGGTACAAGGTAAGCTTCTATATTCAATAAACATTTGTAATAAAATGTAATTAATACAGAAGCAACTGGGGTGGGTATATGTTCTGTGAGTTTTTCAACTTAGATCTGGCTAGACCCTTTTCCTTAAAATCTTTCATGGGCATAGGAACAAAGGAAAAACATTTTGTTCTGGATGTAGTGCAGTAATATTTATGAAATGACACGCTACCTTCCCTAACAAAAAGAGCAAAACCTGTGATAGATTATAATTTCATTGAGCAAATGGTAACTTCATCCTGCATAAATGAGTTGTCCACCCAAGGGGTGTCCACCAAAACAGAGTGAAATGACTCATTGTTAGTCACCATAAAGTTCATCCTTTGACTAACAGGATCTATAATCCATTTCACTTTAGCTCCCCAAATCTCACCCTTTCTTGTTCATATAGAAAAATCTGACATGTAGTGATTGAGGGCACATTTAATGCTCAGTTATAGATGGATTTGTATCTTTAATGTCATATACTAGGTATGGAATTTCAGAGAAGCTGTAAACTCAAATATTCATTTTCCTTAACAAATGAAGCTATATTTGTATATGTGAGTGCATACACACTTTATTTCCTCTCCCATTGCTACCTACCACTACTTATATCTATCTAGTATCCAAGTACCTATTTTAAAAAAGGACATTTGAGCAGTGTTTCAGTTGTCACTAAGATGAGAAGCTCTGCTTTGGGAGACAGGATTACTCCAGGTACATGAACCAGGTCAAGTTTATACCCCTTTCTACATATTTTACAGACAAGCAGTTAGGAAACTGGCTGCATAATTTGCAAAGATTTCTCAGCTTTAACAATCTCTAATACTGTGACAATTGAACTACTGCATTTTATCTTTATATACACTGCAGTAGCCCAAATAATGACTATAAAATAATCCACATTACAGCCACTAGAACTTACAACTCTGTTGCTTTACATGGTAAAAGGAGACATTTGCAAATGTAATCAAGTTAAATATTTTGAGTTAGTGAGCTTTTATGGAGTAAGCCCGAGTGAATATATTAATGATCATGGAGATAAAATGCATATATATGCATTATAAAAACTATATATATGTGTGTGCATTACATAAGCTATATGTAATGCAATTATAGCTTACATAGTGCTATAAATAAGCTATTGACAAATACAAGGAATTTAAAATGCAGACATGGAAACAGTGTGTTAGGGGCAAAAAGTAAGGCAGTAAATAGTGGCTACTAAAGAATGTCTATTGCTCTCAAAGCTGAAAACACAGATTTTTAAAACTGAAATAGCATTCTGGCCCATGAACAATTAGTGTCAGCTCCCCCAGACCTCAAATTTGCAATTTCCATTCATACATGATTCCACTTAGTATTGAAAGCAAAGACAGCGAGAAAGATTCTAAGAAGAGAGTGGGGTCTTTCAAGACAAACCAAAATGTGGGTCTCCAGTAACATGTCAAGCAAAGGAGGTTGTCAGATTCCTCAGCTGTCATGCCAAATGGTCATCAGAACCATTCCTATGGGAGAAGAAATGGAGTGAGGAAATACTGGAAGAACCTAAAGATACCCGGGTATGCAATGAATAGGAAAAGGTAAATCAAAGACCAAGGCTACCGGACATTAATTCCCACCCACTTCCATGTTGCCACCTTTCCTAAGCCAACGTAGAAAATGCCATTTTCTACTAATATTAGAGCTCACCCTCGTTAACACTGTACTTAAATCCACACTGAGTGGTTTTCACACATTATCTCATGTAACTCTCACAACAATCCCTTGACATTTCCTAACAGCACATTTGTTTTATTAGTGGATAAAATGAGACTCAGAAAACTTAATTTATAATGAACGTGTCTCAGTTATTGAAAGATGGGGCTTATATATAAATATGACTATACCTCCTCCCAGAGCCTTAGATTTTGTATGTGATACTATTCTTCTTCAGAATAGATTCTCTTGGTTGTCCAAGCCTGTAATGCTGGGCGATGCATTTATTATGCACAGCCTGCAATGCATCTGCTATACACTGGTTGTGAATTGCTATGAAATGCAACTCCATGCATAGGCTTGATACAATGGAGACGAGGATTAAAAGTAAATTTAATAAAATTAAAACATATTCATGAAATGGAAATGATAAAGGAGGAGATGTATATGCCTAACATGAAATAAATATTACACAATGTATATATTACACATGAATCAAAGCACCATGCTACTGTATGGATATGTAATAATAGTTATTTTTCCATGAATGGGTATAAAATTCTTCTAAGTAGAAAAATCAATTCAGATTCTTTAGGAGTATGCATGTTGGAAAATACTCTGGTTGGTTCTAAAGCGTGAATCTGGCCTTTAAAATCATACCTTGTGCATGGGAACATTAGAGCTGTAAGCCATTAAATTCAAGACATCTTAAGTGAGAGACTGACTCATTCTCAGCATGCAGCCTTGGACAGTTTCTTTGCCTTTCCTACCTCTCATTTTCCACACACACGGAATTGAGAAATTAAGAAGGTGATCCAGGAAGACAGTGGTTCTACAAAGTGTTGTCTAGATAAGTAATCCACATTGTCATTGCATACTTTAGATAGGAAGAACACTGAAAACAATTCTGTTATGAAAGAATGCTTACACATTTACATTTTTGTGTGGTTGAGTTTTGTTCAACAATGTGCTTTTTCACTTTCTTTATTAAAGAGCACATTTTAACTCTCAAATCTCACCCATGGAGAATACCACGCAGGTGAGCGCGTTCTTCCTGCTGGGACTCACCTCTGCCCCGGAACTGCTGGGCCCGCTCTTTGCAGTATTCCTGCTGGTCTACCTCATCACTCTCATAGGGAACCTCGGGATGATCCTGGTGATTCTGCTGGACCCTCGTCTGCACACGCCCATGTACTTCTTCCTCAGCAACCTGTCCCTGGTGGACTTCTGTTACTCCTCAACAGTCACCCCAAAGGTTTTGGCTGGTCTGATTACAGACAACAAACTCATCTCCTACAATGCTTGTGCTGCTCAGATGTTCTTCTTCATCCTCTTTGCCACTGGGGAGAGTTACCTCCTGACTTCCATGGCCTATGATCGCTTCGTAGCTGTGTGTCAGCCCCTGCATTACCCTATGATCATGACGAGGAATGTGTGTGCTCGCCTGGCCCTCGGCTCTTACCTGTCTGGTTTTCTGACTGCTGCTATTGAAGTTGGAGACATTTTCTGCCTCCCTTTCTGTGCGACGAATGTGGTCCACCACTTCTTCTGTGACATTCCAGCAGTCATGACTCTGGCTTGTTCTGATAAACACGTTAATGAGATTACTCTATTTTTTATTTCAAGCTTTAATATCTTTCTTGCACTTCTTATTATTTTAATTTGTTATCTATTTGTCCTTACCACCATTATGAAGATGCATTCAGGCAAGGGATGCCAGAAGGCTTTATTCACCTGTGCTTCCCACCTCACTGCCGTTTCCATGTTTTATGGGACCATCATCTTCATGTACTTACAGCCCAGTTCCAGTCACTCCATGGACACAGACAAGGTGGCGTCTGTGTTCTACACCATGATCATCCCCATGCTGAACCCCTTGGTCTACAGCCTGAGGAACAAGGAGGTCACGAGTGCATTCAAGAAAGTTATTGAAGAAGTAAAATATTCTCTGGGTTTAGTAATATAATCATTTAGAATCCACTATGAGCTATCACATCCTGCTAAGATCTGCTCAATCCAATAAGTCAAACATCTATGGTCATGCAGGGAATTAAAGCAAATTGTATTTAATATTACTAAGTTTTTTCTAATGGAGTAATGATTCCTGTAATACAAAATAAAGAAAAACATATGATAATTTTAAAATAAGTTTGTTTAATGAAATATGTGAGAATTTCACATATTTTAGCTAGTTATAAATAATTAATTATAGCAATTTAATAAATTAATGCTTCAGGCACTATGGAGTGATTTGCTGTGAGAAAGCATACTCCTGTTGCTATTTCCAAAAGATAAATAGCTATATTAGAATAAATGTGATGAAAAATATGGTTATTATTTACTTTACCCCTAATGACTACTGACTCTTTCCATTTTGTTTTAAAAATGCAATGAGGCTATCTTTTCTCCAGCATGATTTTTTAGGTTTCTTGTCAAAAACTAGATGGTTGAAGGTGCCTAGTGTTCTTTCTGCATCTTGAATTCTATTCTGCAAGGTGAACATAATTAATATGCCAAATACCAATAAAAAGGAATAATAAAGGAAAATGCAGTGGGTATTAGCAATAATGTTACTCTCTATTTCTTAAGCAGTAAATGCTTTGAAATGTTTACTACTTTGTTGATGCTCCAGCTGAGCAATATTATGTCTTGCAGCTCTCCTGCCTGTTCACCCCACTACTTTTGCAATGGTTTCTCGCTATTGCTAGAGAACTCCTGCCCCACCTCAGTCTCAAAGATCTTTGCTCTTCTCTGTAGCTGGACTATTTTGAAGTCATTGCTTTCATTCTGTCCACTCGAAGGTCATAGAGACATTCCTTTAGTTACTTTGCACAGTAGCATTTCCCCTTGCATGAGCACCCTTTCCTCTTCTTGCTTTGTTCATCAGAATCATACAAATATTCAACTCTGGTATTCGTTTTTTCATCTCATGATATGTGACCCTCAGCTCGAATAGAAACTCCCTATAAGTCATGGTGTAATCTTACTTCACTGGCGTTAATACCGTGAGCTTTGATTTTGAAATCTTCTTAACATTTTTTAAAACACTAAAATAATTCCGAATTACATACGTGGGAGTAAGCTGTAAAACTCTATATATTTCAAAAACATCCACTCAATAATGAGTCCAGTTCTTCCAGGAAATTAGCATTCTGAAAAATTGTTGACTCCTAACCATGAACAATTCTTCCTTTGAAAGTCTCCAGGTTGTTTGCTTTCCTTTCTGAAGGTAAGGGCTCACAAGTATACCTGAAGACTAGTCACAATGTCTCTCCACTTCCAAAAATTAAAATTTAAATGACTGCACTCTTCTACACTGACTCAGCGTTTACTCATTTTAATGAATAAATTTACTTTCTAATACCCTTGAACTCTTGTTGTACTGACAGTGTTGAAAATGATTTCTCTTCTTGTAAGTTTATGAATAAACTTCCTTTTATCACTTTGTATTGGATGTGGATTTTTCATTATTATGCTTCAGAAGTGGTGATGGAGAATAATGGAGATGAAAAAGATGTATTTAAGAATTTGGACTGGAATTCAAGAAAAATAGTGGAAAATAAAGTCCCCCCCAAGAGAAAAATCAGGGTGTTATAAAGAACTATTTCCCATTACCAGGGTTGGGGGGGGGGCTTTGTAATATCAACTCAGGAAGATTTCAAAATTGGCCAATGTGTCTTTAATCATCGTCTTTTATAAGTACGAGACTCTTTTTCAACTTATCTTTATTCTGGTCCAATATTTGATACCAGTTGTGCATGTAAAATGAGTTAAGTTTTATTTTTGGTTTATAAGGTACTGGACCACAGGCCTGCACAGAGAGGACCATCTGAGCTCTTCAGTAGCTGCACATCACCCTTCTGCACCACGGTAATCAGTAGGGATTTAGGTTGTCTCCCCAGGGAGGTAGGTGCATAATGTGTTTTCTGTTTAGGAAGAAGTACAAAATGGGTGTTTAATGATCACAAGTATTACAACAGAAAAGACTGGGTAGTTGTTTTCAAACTATTTCCTATTTACCCATGGATGCCTAGCTAGGCTCTGGTCCTCAGCTTTCCTGTGATTCATCATGGTCGTGCTCTTGTCCATGAATGTGATTGGAAGTCACCTATGCCTCTTCCAACTGCAACTCATGAATCCTCCCACATCATCCTGTGTTTTCTCTTTCTTTGTCACTGGTTGGACTAAGAGAATTCAGACCACAGGAGATGATGAATCCACTACGTGGAAAGATCCTGAGTCACAGAGCCCTTGTACAAGTCCCACAGAATGGCTAACTGGACAACGTGTGAGCAAGAAAATCCACCATCATCAGCCGATGGCTAGGTCAGAGTGTGTATGGTGGATGGCATTGTTTATTCCCACTAATACAGAGATTTACCAAAAGAAAATCTGGATGTTGGTGACTGGAGGTGGAGAACAGACGATATATAATTAAAATGCTGTCATATTTCCCCATCACGATCTAATTTCACAATGGTTTGTTTGTGAATCCTCACCCAGCCTCCAGGTTGTAATTAAAATGGTGACCATGCATACAATAAGCACAAATTTTGGTTGCAAAAGAAAGCTCAATTTTCATTTCAATCTAACCAAGCTTTGTGACATAGAACAAGTTAATTAACATTCTCAGATTCTACTGAGGAAAACACCGCCCACCTCACAAAACTGTGTAAATGGGGCAAAATGACCCACAGACACAGCACACTCCCCAAACAGAACGGCTGCTCAGAATGTCTTCTCAACCACCCCTTCCACTCCTCCTATCCTTCTTTCAGTCCATCACCTAGTGCATCAAACTTCCCCCTCGTAGCTGTTGGGAGGCTTGTTAATAATACTGACTTGCTTTTACAGATTTAGTTTTCACTGACTGCTCAGCACTGTGCAAGCAAACACATCTTCTCTCTCAAGTCTGTATTGACAGAATCTAGTCTAATGTTGATCACATGAGGAATTAACAGTTTCTAATGAAATAGTGACATAATGAGGGAGGAAATTCATGTAAGCTGATGTCCTCAATACTCAGTAGACTATCAACTTTTAAAATTTATTTTGTTTTTTAATATTGATCAAAATAGAGAATGTCTACTTATATGTGGGTTTTTTTAAATAATTGTTTATCCCACAAAAATAAAAAGTTCTATCCATACTATTCCTCCCCCAGGAGAATAAAAGTTCTGTAAGTATACACATCTGCGCCCTAACAATCATTAAGGCTCAGAAGATGATTGGGGCTCAGTGCAAGACCGTAATGAAGAACTGAATGAATGTTCAGGAGAATTAAACCAAAGGCACTTCATTTGTTTATAAAAAATTACACATTCACCTCAAACATGCTAACCAATGGTTTAACGCGATAAAGATGTTTGGACTATTTTCCTATGGTTATTGTAATAAACACAAGTGTGTGGAATTAAAAATAATAGGCATTTAATTTTCTCACAGTTCTGGAAGGCAGATGGCAAAAACCAGTTCATGGGGGAAAAAATTAACTTATTCTCAAGCAGCTTTCAGAGACAATTGGTTCCATGTTTGTTTTCATTTTCTGGTGTCTGCCAGAATTCTTTTGTTTTCATCTGTACCAATCAAATAAAAATTTACAAAGCTTTGTTACCATGCCTTAGGTTCCTTAGACTTCCTTTTCATTTTTGTTATTGATGCTTTAGTAGTGGTGCTGGGTATTGAACCAGGGCCTCATACACAATAGACAAGTATTTTACCACTGAGCTACATCCTAATGCCTTCCTTTCACTTTCTTGGTCACATACTTTGATGCATATGAGGGTAATTTTGAAGTTAAATTTATCTACTATTTTCTAAATTTGTTCCTTGTATTTTGTGTGTGTGTGTGTGTGGTGTATGTCAGCTTTGCCAAGCCTAAACTTTAGAAGATTCACTCATATTTTCTAAGAGATTTATGTTTTGGGCTTTAAACATTAGGTTTTTATACATTTTGAGTTGATTTTGTGAATGATATGAGGTAGGAATGCAACTTCATTGTATTATTAATTATATTTAGGTGTACCACATAATGTTTTCATGTATACTTAGTGAAACGATTCCTACAGTCAAAAAAATAAACATATCCATCATATTATAGAGTTACCTGCTCTGATCTGGATTTAAAATGGTCCCCGAAGTCTCATGCATTTGTAAGGAGATTGGATTATAGGGGTGCTATAGCTGTTAGGGGTGGGGGCTGTTTGGGAGAGGTGAATCACTGAGGTGACCTGGAAGGATGCATCTCTCTTCCCAGCTCCTCCCTTCTCTCTCTGCTTCTTGGTTGCCATGACATGAGTAGCTCCCCTCTGCCAGTCCCTTCCCCCCTGCCTTGGAGGTAGCAGACTATAGACTAAAAATGGGAGCCCAAATAAACTTCTCTTCCTTAACACGTAGCCATTAAGTTTCCAGTGACAGGGAGTGTGACTAGCTCATAACCTTTTTGCTGATGTGTGCATTCTGTGTATCTAAAAATCTACTCCCTTGGCTTAGTCTTAGTCTGCTCTCTTGGCTAATTCTTAGTACACAATATTCAACTTTATTCTTCTATGTGTGAACTTCCAATTGTTCAAGCACCATTTTGGCAATGCTTTTCTCATTAAATGGACATGACACACTCGTTAGAAATCAATCAATTACAGAGGTACAGATTTTTTTTCTGGACTCTCTAATTCATTGTTTATATGTATATTTTTAAGGCAATACCATATTGTTTTGATTTGTATTGGTTTTTTTTATTTTAGCGAAGAAGAAACAGAAAAAAAGACATATAAAACAAAAACAACAAGCAAAAGAGACAAACAAATGACTAGAGTAAATACACAACAGTAACATTGCAGGTTTACAAACTCGGATGAGATTTGTATTGTTTTGAAATCAAGAAGTATGAGTCTTATTCTGTTCATTTTCTTTTTTTAACTTAAAAAAGCAAAACAGAAAAAAGGATAGAAATGATACAGAATTTTTTTAAAAAAGTAGGAAATTAACACTAGTTAATATATGGCACATTGTTATCTTAGAAGTAGTTGCTCAGGTTACAAGATTTAGGCATAAAAAATGATCAAACAATCAAGCAATGAAAGCACTAACTGTTCTTTTTGATGAACTAGCAGAGATTAGTACTACAGTTATCTATGCTGCATGTGTATGCATACATACATATGCATGTGTATACCTATATCCATACAATCTTTTCCCTTCTTCCTTTTCTTCTTTCCCCTATCCCAGTTGTTCTTCCCTTTTGAGCATTTTCTTTCCCTTTCATTATCACAATGTCTATTGTGCATTTTGGATCTTATTACTCATTCAGTTTTTGCTCACATTAGAGAGACGATATGATATTTACAAATGTGAGTTTGACTTATTTCATTTACGAGTATGGCCTCAAGTTGCCTCCATTTACCTATAAAACCTCAAGTTTATCCTTGCTTATAGCTGAGTAATACTCCATTGTATAAAACTACCACATCTTTTTTATCCATTCTGCAGTTGATGGGCATTTGGGTTGTTTCCAAGATTTAGCTATTGCAAATTGTGCTGCTATCAATATGGACTCTGTTTATTTTCAATTTTTTATTTGTTTAGTTGGTTGTTTTGGTTTGGTTTGGCTTGGTTGGTTGGTTGGGTTTTTATTTTGTATTCAGACTTCTTTGCACTTACATGTGAATTTCAGCATTTGCTTCTCCATTTATGGAAACTGCCATGTGAATTTTGAGGCAAGCAGTTTGGTGCATGGTAGGAACTCGCTCTGTAGTCATTCTGTGATTTAGGCTGAGGAGGATTTCACCATCTGTATCTTCACCTGACTGAACATGAAAGTTCCTCAAATTCTGTGGTCAGAGACAAACAACTGGAGTGTAATGTGTGCACTTCAGCCCACACAGAATGACATTTATCACCTCTTCCCACAGTCCACAGTCTACAACTGGTACATGTCTCAGTTGGCTGCCATGGGGCAAGCACGTGTAGTGATTACACAGAAAGTTTGAACGCCATATTTTGAGCTCTGTGCTGCATCCATGTTTATTAAAAATAAATCATTAATATTTAAATTTAGAGTCACTCATATGAACTAGAAACTGTTCTCTGTGTATGTGTGATCTGATAATATTCTTAGCAATCCCCTGAGGATAAGATGATACCATCCATTTTTTCTATATTAGTCAACTTTCCCATTGCTAGGATAAAATACCTGAAAGCTTTAACTAAAATGTGGAGAGGTCTGCCTTAGCTCACAGTTCCAGGTGTTTTAGACCATGACCACCTAGCCTGCAGGCAGAAACAGCTTGGCAGAAGGGTGTGGCCAAGGAAGGGTACTCAGCTCACAGTGGGCAGAAGAAAGAGACCAGGAAGAGAGCCAGAGTGAGAAACGCACCCTCTGAAGGCTAGTGACCCACCTCCTCTGACTATACCTCCTCCTGTTGGGGCACAAAATATAATGTAGGAGCAAATTTATAAGATAGCAAACCTAAAGGTATTTCACAATCAATTAGAAGTCTCTGACCAAGTTTCTGCTCTGCTGTTTCTTCTGCTGAATTCAATTGACTTTGATGGGGTCTACAGCCCAGCTGCAGACCTCTGACGAGCACTGAATCAGAGTAACTGTCTCTACTTTAAGGCACCCTGGGCTAATTCAAGGGACCCCTCTATCATGGTAATACCTTTAACTATGCTCACTCCATAAGGGCCCCCTCCTGTTATTCCTGGAATGTTTCCATAGTATGATAAAACAATTTCTTTGTTTCAAGACTAGCCTGCCTGTCAATGTACGACTCAATGTATGTAGCCAGTTATGCAATGTTTGTTACTTGCTTTGTACCTCCCACTTCCAAATTCTATATAAACTAAACCCTTCCTAAATTCAGTGCTGTTGCCTTTGGGAAATTATCCCACAACAGTCCACTGGCATGAAGATCCAACAGTCTACTGGTATAAAGACTAAATGTTGCCTTCTTATTTCCTAAGTGCAAAGAATCTTCCTTTTGGTTTGGCTTGGCTTGGAAATGTTCCTGTACCACTCTTAAAAGCCCATTCAGCTGTGAACTCCTCCATTGACTGACCCATGCACAAGGCTGACACCTTCATGACCCAGTCACCTTCCAAAGCTCCACCTCTGTGCCCTGGAGACATTGCAGTGGAGATTTATAAACTTTCCTTACATCTGTAACATTTTTCTTCCAGATGCAAAGCTGAAATTTGGGGAGGTTAAGTTACCCAATTTGAGAGTGAGCCACCTAAGCACACAGAACCAACTTGCAAGCACTATACTCACTGCCAACAGGAAAGCTTTATGCCAAGGCTGCTGGTAACCGAGAGCTTAGCACAGACTGCAGAGGACAGGATTGCTCGACCTCCTTTAGGGGGAAAAAAGCATTCCCAGGCCTTAAAAAGTGATTGCAAGGTAAGGTGCTGGGATTTTTTTCTCTCTTTTTAATTTTTTTTCCTGAAAATACTCTAGAGATACCTTTAAGAAACAGAAAAATATCTACCATATGCAAGGTGGCTATTATTAACAAAGTTGTGTTACACAATTCATTATAGCTAGAACACACGATTTTGAATATTTTTATCACAAAGATGTGATAAATGGGCCACCATCAGGACCCCCCTGTGGGTAGCCAGCATGGACCAGGAGAAGAAGCAATCAAACCCATCCTCCATGAGCCTGATGACAACTATCAGGGACCTGTAGCCAATATGGGCTAGGGGAACTTTCCAGTCATACCTCAGAGAAGTTGTACATGTCAGGATCTGGAATGCAGGAAACAGATTCAAAGAGATATCCAGGAAATTAATAGCTCCACTGAATGTTGGCAAAACCTCTTGAAGGAAACCAAAGATCAGCCAGGCGTGGTGGCACACACCTTTAATCCCAGCACTCGGGAGGTTGAGGTGGGTGGAGCCTTGTGAGTTTGAGGCCAGCTTGGGCTACAGTGTGAGCTCAATGCCAGCCTGAGCTACATAGTGCAACCCTGCCTCAAAAAACTAGGGCCAGGAGTTTGGCCCAGTGGCTTAAGCGCCTGTCTGGCAGGCGTGAGGCAGTGAGTTCAATCCCTGGTGCCGCAAAAAAAAAAAAAAAGAAAGAAAGAAAGAAACCAAAGATAGACTCTCAGATCTTGAAGATAGAATTGTAGCTAGTGATAACAAAAGGAAAGATCTCCTAAAAATAACAAGGAATCAGGAAATAAAAATTCATTGGTTGCAAGACAGTGCAAAGAAAAATAATTTAGAGTGATAGGTATCAGAGGAAAAGCAGGGGTCAGCACAAATGATATAAAAAGATGACTTACAGAAAAAATAGCAGAAAACTTCCCAAGCATGGAAAAAGGACCTGACCTACAGATAAGTGAGGCATACAACACTCCAACTAGCCGTAAGTAAAATAAATCTACACCCAGTCATGTAGTAATCAAGATTCCAGATCTTCAACACAAGAACAGAATCTTAAAAGCTGTTAGAGAAAAGAAACAGATCACCTATAAAGGAAAACCCATCAGAATTATGACACACTTCTCAACACAAACCATCAAGTTAAGAGTTTGGAGTGAAGTATTTAAGTCATGAAAGAAAACAACCTCCAACCCAGATTAATGTAACCTGCAAAACTATACTTCAAAATTAATGGAAAAACAAGATACTGCCATGACAAAGAACAACTGAAGGAATTCATGACCACAAAACCAACTCTACAAAAGATATTGAAGGACATTCTAGAGAGAGATTTAAAAAGACCACAGTTCCCAGAACAGCAGCAGTGGGAGATCACTGACTGGGGCTTACAATTGAATGGAGGGGAAAAGTAAGCAGCCAATAGCAGGAAAATAGCATGGCAGATGCAAGCCAGTACATGTTGGCCATAACCATGAATATAGATGGCCTCAACTCACCAATAAAAAGAAACACAGGCAGAATGGATTGGGAGACAGGATCCATCAATATGCTTTATACAAAAAACACATTTAACTTGAAAGAAAATTCATAGACTGAAAGTCAAAGGAAAGAAAACAATGCTCTATGTGACAGGGAACCAGAAAAACACAGGGATAGCTTGCCCATCAACTGCTGAATAGATAAGAAAGATATGGTATTTTTATACAATGGAAAGTTACTCTGCTATAAAGAAAGATAACCTCAAGGCTCTTGTAGGTAAATGGATGCAACTTGAGATCATGCTCATGAGTGAAGTGGTTTGGACTCACATTGTGAACATCGTATTGTCTCCCTAATATAAAAAACTGAAGGAGCTAGTGGAACCCAAAATGTACGATAGATATTATGAAAGTGATAGGGGAGGAAACATTTAAAATGGGAAGGTGGTAGCCATTGTTAATTTGCTACTATCTTGTTCTGAAGCTTTGAATCATTTTCATTGTTCTGTTTTGTTTTGTTTTGTTCTGTTTTGTTTTGTTTGATTTTATTATGTCTGATGGTATAGGAAACTGTTTCAAAGATAACAAGATATATTATGGTAGCTATTGTTGATTTCCTCGTGTCTTTTTTGAAGCCCTGTATCTCTTTCATTGCTTTATTTTGATTGATTTTATACTGCTTTGTTTCTTTGATTTTATTATGCCTAATGGTATAGGCAGCTACTTTAAAGAACAAGAGGCATTATAGTAGCCATTGTTGATTTCCTATGATCTTGTTTTGAAGTTCTTCTTTGTGTTCACTGTTTTGTCTTGATTGGCTCTATTCTGTTCTGTTTTGCTTGGTTTTATTCTCTTTACAATTAAAAAAAGAAGTGGTAAATGTTTGAGATGATTATGTATCTGAGTTCTTTATACAGAATGAATGGATAACTGCTATCAGACATTGTACCACACTTCATAAAATATTTAATTATTTTCTATCAATAAAATTAAGAAAATAATGAATAAATAAACATAAATAATGTGTAAAAGATTTTTCTGTGAAGACTTGAGGGATCATTGAGAAACAGCAAATACAAAAGTAAAAGAATGGCAGGAACCTAGCAAGACCTGGGGCCTTCACCCCACCTGCATCTCACTCACCCTTCCCAGAGACCTACGCTGCCTGCAGATCATTGATGGCAGCATCTCCCTCTCCACCCCGGAGTCTTCAACAGCTTAGAGACCATCAGCACCCTGTCCACTACCTGCAGAACCCTGGTGGGCTGGTGGAGCCTCAACAACCCGTCACCCACACAGTGAGCCTGTGACTGTGTGATGAGTTCTCCATTCAAGTAGAGGACATCAGTTGGTGAGCAGGAGCAGCAACAAGCCCTCCCCTTCAGCTGTAGGACTTTAGAAGCCTGGCAAGAGTGTGGGTGAGTCCTTCCTCCATACAGAGAAAACGGGGTGGGTTCAGGAGAAGGCTGACAAGGTGTCCCCCAACCTGGAGAAATTGGAAAGGGCCTAGGAGACCCCCAATGACACATTAGGGTCCCAGCTGAGGCACACAATATAGCCAGGTAAATCTGGCAGGGTGGAACAGCCTAAAACCACAGTAACAATAGAAGCTAAGGGTTGGCTTGCATCAATACTCCTAGGCTTGCATCAATACTCCTAGTTAGCCTAGGGAGAATATAAGACTCACCCAAAAGGAACTGCAGAAGGAATCAAAGTGACTGACCCCTCCACTTTATTGAGGGACTCAGCAGTTGGACAAAAACCACCCACACAGTAGGATCCTAAGACACATACAACAGTCAATAGAGACTAGTGGAATTGAAACACCAAACTATTAACCCAAGAGGTGAAAATGACAAGATAAAAAAGCAAAATGCAATCTCAAATGTCGAGTCCCTCAGAAATAAGTATAGGGGACATTGAAATAGAGGACACTGAAAGACACACATTTGAAATTTCTAAAAAGATAGGAAGTGAAATAAAGAAACAAATCCATGAAACTATAGAGGAAGTCAGATTAGAAATAATCTCTCAGGTAAAGAAAGAAATGACAATCTTTGTGAAGGAATTACTCAGCATAGCTAGAGAAGATACAGATAAAAAAGTGCAGAAGCATGGGAAAATGATGGAAACTTTGAATGAGCAACTCAGGAAGCAAATGGAAAGCATGAAAAAAAATTCAAGAAGATATCCAGGAAATACAAAGCTACACTGAAAACTGGTGAATGACATTTAAATGAAGCTGAGGATAGACTTTCAGACCTTGAAGACAGGATCACAGCTAGTGATCATGAAAGGAAAGAACTCGTAAAAGTAACAAGGGAGCATGAAATAAGAATCCAACAGCTTCAAGATGATGCAAAGAGAAACAATATAAGACCAATAGGTGTCAAGGAAAATGCAGACATCAACACAACTGGCTTAAAAAACTATTCACAGAAGTAATGGTGGAAAATTTCCCAAGCATGGGAAAAGAATCAGATATGTAGATAAGTGAGGCATATAGAACTCCAAAAACTCATAACCAAAATAAATCTACACCCAGACATATAATAATTAAGATCTCAGATATGCAGTATAAAAACAGAATACTGCACTCTGTTATAGAAAAGACACAACTCACCTATCAAGGAAGGACCATTAGAATCACGACAGACTTTTCAGCACAAATCCTCAAGTTAAGATGAGCTTGGAGTGAGGTATTTCAAGCCCTGAAAGAAAACAACTTTCAGCCCAGATTGATGTACCCTGCAAAACTTTCTTTCAAAATTAATGGAGAGATAAGATACTTGCATGACAAAGAACAACTGAAGAAATTCATGTCTACCAAGCCAACCCTAGAAAGAATATTGGCAGACACAATAGAGAGAGACAAAAGTGACTAGAATTCCCAAAACAACAACAGAACAAAATGACCAAGCAGGGCAAAAATTAAATGAGGGGGAAAAGCAGGAAACCAACAATAGGAAAATAACATGACAAAGTTAAACCAGTACATATCAGTTATAGCCATCAATGTAATTGGCCTCAATTCACCAATTAAAAGAAGTAAGTTAACAGAATGGATCAAGAAACAGGATCCAACAATATGCTGTATACAAGAAACACATCTGACTCAAAAGGAAGCTCACATACTAAAAGTCAAAGGATGGAAAACAATATACCATGTGACAGGAACCCAGAAAAAAGTGGGCATAGCTATACTGTTTGCAGACAGTATAAGCTTCAAACCAAAAATGATCAAAAGAGGTAAAGAAGGTCATTACATACTTGTTAAGGGGAAAATTCAAGTGGAAAAGTTAACAATTGTAAATATATATGCACCAAATACAGGAGCACCCAACTGTATAAGACAGATACTAATGGACATGAAAAACCAAATACACAATAACACCATTATAACAGGGGACCTTAATACACCATTGTCTCATAGAGGCAGATCAACTAGACAAAAAGTTCAGAAAGAAATAACAGAACTGAATCAAACTTGTGAACAAATGGACTTAGTAGATGTTAACAGAGTGTTCCACCCAACAACATCAGAATACACATTTTTCCCAGCTGCACATGGGACATTCTCTAAGATAGACCATATATTGGCCCACAGAACATGCTTAAGTAAATGAAAAGGGATTGAAATTATCCCATGTATATTACCTGATCATAGTGCACTGAAATTGTAAATTAACAGTAAAAGAAACTGCAAAATCTGCATAAGCACATGGAAATAAAAAACAACTTCTTGAACAACCAATGGGTTACAGATGAAATTAAGGAAGAAATTAAACAATGCCTAAAGTTCAATGAAAATGCAG
The DNA here is from genome assembly GCA_004363535.1 of Dasyprocta punctata. Lineage (NCBI taxonomy): Eukaryota > Metazoa > Chordata > Mammalia > Rodentia > Dasyproctidae > Dasyprocta > Dasyprocta punctata. The sequence continues at coordinate 36,670 of RJWM01005116.1, read as the reverse complement.
ATACAGCATAATGAAACTTGTGGAACACAAGGAAAGTGGTCCTAAGAAGAAAATATATAGCAATGAATTGTCACATCAAGAAAACAGAACAAGCACAAATAAACAACCTAATGCTACACTTCAAACTTGTAGAAAAAGAAGAGCAAGTCAAACCCAAAACTCATAGAAGAGAGGAAATTATAAAGATCAGAGCAGAAATTAATGAAATTGAGACTAAGAAAACAATACAAAGAATTAATGAATCAAAGAGCTGGTTCTTTGAGAGAATAAACGAAATTGAAAAACCTCTAGCCAACCTTATCAAGAAAAAGAAAGAAAAAACTCAAACTCATGCAATAAGGAATGAAAAGGGAGAAATTACTACAGATCCCATGGAAATTCAGAAGATCATCTATGCCTAATTTGAAAATCTTTACTCACATAGGTTAGAAAACACAGAGGAAATGGACAAATTCCTAGAAATGTATGAACTACCAAAGCTGAGTCAAGAAGATATAAAAATTTTGAATAATCCAGTATCAGCTACTGAAATTGAAAATGTGATAAAAAAAATTACCAATAAAGAAAATTCCAGGTCCTGATGAATTCACAGTTGAATTCTACAAGAAATTTAGAGAAGATTTAATGTCAATACTCCTCAGACTCTTCAATGAAATTGAAAGGTAAGCAATCCTCCCGCACTCATTCCTGGAGGCAAGTACTACTCTGATAACAAAACCAAAGAAAGATCCAACCAAAGAGGAGAACTATAGACCAGTTTCCCTAATGAACATCAATGCAAAGATTCTCAATAAAATGCTGGCAAATAGAATGCAGCAAATCATCAAGATTATATATCATGACCAAGTGGGATTTATTCCAGGAATGCAGGGATGGTTTAATACACAAAAATCAATAAATGTAATACACCACATCAATAGTGCCAAAGACCAAAATCACATGATCATCTCAATAGATGCAGAATAAGCTTTTGATAAAGTCCAACACTTGTTCCTGATAAAAACCTTACAGTAAATTGGAATAGATGGGATCTACCCCAATCTGATAGGAGCCATCTATAACAAACCAACAGCCAGCATTATGCTAAATGGACAAAAACTGAAAACTGTCACTCTAAAATCAGGAACAAGACAAAGATATCCACTATCACCACTCCTATTCAATATAGTTCTAGAAACATTGTCAAGAGCAATCAGACAAGAGAGAGAAATAAAAGAAATAAGGATAGGAAAGGAAGAAGTTAAATTATCACTATTTGCTGATGACATGATACTCTACATAGAAGACCCTAAAAACTCCATCAAAAGGCTACTAGAGTTAATAAGCAAATTCAGCAGTGTAGCTGGATGCAAAGTCAACACTCAAAAGTAAATAGCATTCCTGTACACAAACAATAAACTCACTGACAGAGAAATTATGAAATCAACACCTTTCACAGCAGCATCCAAAAAAATGAAATACTTAGGAATCAACTTAACAAAGAATGTAAAAAACCTATATGCTGAAAATTATAGTACTCTAGAAAAGGAGATTGAAGAGGATGTTAGAAAATGGAAAGATATGCCTTGCCCTTGGTTAGGGAGAACCAACATAGTGAAAATGGCCATACTCCTAAAACTGTTATACAGATTTAATGCAATCCAATCAAAATTCCATTAATATACCTTGCAGATCTAGAGAAAATACTCCTAAAATTCATCTGGAACCAAAAGAGACCTAGAATAGCAAAGGCAGTTCTAGACATCAAAGGCAAGGTAGGAGGCATCTCAATCCCTGACTTGAAATTATACTACAAAGCTACAGCGATAAAATCAGCATGTTACTGGCAAAAAAATTAGACCCAAGGATCAGTAGAACAGATTAGAAGATGCAAACACAACTACAAAGACACTTGACCACCTTATGTTTGATAAAAGGGCTAAACATGTTTACTGGAAGAAAGATAGCCTCTTTAATAAGTGGTGCTGGAAAAATTGACTTTCTAAATGCTGAAGAATGAAACTAGACCCATGTCTATCACCATGCACTAAACTAAAGTCAAAACTGATCAAAGATCTAAATATTAGAAGAAAAACACTAAATGTACTTGAAGACAAGGTAGGCAAAAATCTTGAAGACATAGGGGTAGGTAAAGAGTTTATGAACAAAGCACAAACTGTATGGGAAGTACTTCAAAGAATGAATCACTGGGATCTCATTTTATTTAAAAGCTTTTGCACTTCAAAAGAAATCACCAATAAAGTGAAAAGAAAACCTACAGAATGAGAAAGAATTCTAGCCAACTGTCCCTCAGACAAAGGACTTATATCCAGAACATATAAAGAATTGAAAAATGTCAGGCCCCCCCAAATTCAAAGACTCAATCCAAAAATGGGCATCTGAAATGAACACACATTTCTCAGATGAAGAAATAAAAATGGCAAATAAATATATGAAGAAGTGCTTGACATCGCTGGTCATTCGAGAAATGCAGATTGAAGCAACTTTGAAACTCCATCTCACTCCAGAAAGAATGGCTGCCATCAAGAAATCAACTGATACCAAATGTTGGCAGAGCTGTGGAGAAAAAGGAACCCTTCTCCACTGTTGATGGGAGTGTAGACTGGTGCGACTACTGTGGAAATCAGCTCAGAGATTCCTCAAAAAACAAGGATTGGAAATGCCCTTCAATCCACAAAAATTGAAAGTATCATGTCACAGCGATATATGTACACCCATGTTTATAGCAGCGCAATTTGTAACAGCTAAATCTTGGAAATAACCAAAATGACCATCGACCACAGAATGGTTGAAAAAGATGTGGTATTTTTATACAGTGGAATATCACTCAGCTATAAAAAAGATGATCTTAAGACTTTTATAGGTAAATGGAGGCATCATGAGACTATACTTATAAGTGAAATAAATCAGACTCACATTTGTAAATATCGTATTGTCTCCCTAGTACAAAAAATAAATAATAATTTTTAAAAAACTGAAACAGTAATAAGATCCAAAATGTACAATAGGTATTGTAATAAGGAAGGGAAAAGAAAGTACTCAAAATACAAATAACTGTATGTATGTATAAGCATGTAAGATAGATAACTATACTGCTAAGTCTCCGTTAGTTCATTAGAAAGAATAGTTTGTGTTGTCAGTGTTTGATTGTTGGCTTTTTTTTAATGCCTTGATTTCATAACTTTGACAACTATTTCTAAGATAACAATATGTAATGTGTTAACTAGTATTGATTGCTTACTGGGTTTTCTTTTTTTAATTCTGTATTACTTCTATGTTTTTTGTTTTGCTTTTTTAAAATAAAAAAAAACTTTTTAAAAAGTAAAAATAAATTAAATTTAAAAGTAATCTTTAAAGATGTGAATAAATTGGAGCAAAAAGAGAGAGAGCCACTTCCACAAATAGTTGGGAGTTTCTGCTCAATTAAGCATGTTTACCACATGCCCAAGCAAACCAATTTCCATGTATTTACCTAAATGGAATAAAAAACTATGTTCACACAAAACTATTAGCTATGTTTTAGATTAACTTTATTCACAATCACCACTGAAATCAATAAACATTACCCTGAACCAACCAAGAATAAAAAAAAATTACAATATATAATGCCCTAATAAAAAGGTTTCACTACAGATGTGTGTAAAAAATGCTTATACCCAAACTGAATTTATGGTAATACATATATCAGAGACCACATATTCCTAGGGTTCTGATGAAGGACATCCTTGCAAAGGAAAAATTATGTGGAAATTTTGTTTAGCAGTTCCCAGGAAACTGGGTGAAAGAGAAGTTGACTGCAGGAAGCTCAGGAAATGCAGTGATTTGGATAGTGGTTCCATAGCTGTACATTTAACACAGATTCTTAGAATTTTATCCTAAAAACTGTGCATATTGATGTTTGGGATTTATACATTAATGAGCAATTTGCAAAGCATAGGTACATCTTCAAAATACCCAAATTGGTCCCCACAGGCAGTTTGTTTCTTGCCTGAGAAAGAGACAAGAGGAGCTACAGATGCTGTCCTGGGGAAGTCTCCTGAGAGTTCCACATCTTCATAGTCTACTCCTGCTTCTTATTCACAACTTGTGACATCCAACACAACTCTGGGCCACTTTGTTTTAGAGGGACCACACTTCAATCCTACCTGCTCAAATATCCTTTCTTCCTCTGAAAGTAAGCAGTGGTTCATGCAAACAGTCCTGTCCCAATTTTAAGGTGTCCTAGGACCCTGCAACATGGCTAAGGTAACACCTCAAAATTAAATATATATTGATTGACTATAAAATGATAACCCCATAGTGAGTTTTTTATAAATATCCCCTTATTTGTTATTTATAAATACATTTCTGTGCATTGTGTGGAAGAGGTAATTTTATTGGTTTTATTTCACTGTTAAGGAAGAGATAAATGAATCTTCCAAAGATCTAGAAAAACACGAATGGTAAATTCAGGACTTGAATCTATATGAATACTTCTTCCATTCTTTCCACCCTGCCTTAGAGACACAGGAACCATTGACCACTACCTGAGAGCCACCTTTTCTACTATAATCTATGCATTAATTTATGGCTGAATTTTGGGCTTCAGGTTCACTGTTGAGATTACTGCATGCTTTCAAGCAACAAGGTAAGCTAGTATTTTCAATATGCACACTTAGGAAAACTGTCATGAAAAACAGTGGGATATACATACTTACTAAGATTTTTTGAGCAAAGAAATCTGTTTTAATTTTTTTTCCTTAGAAAAGGATGAATCTGAAATGCAAAAATCAAAAATTGCTTCTGCAGTGAGTTAAACATTACTCGGGTAACATCATTCATTTGGTCCCCTATCCCCCCAAAAAAAATTTAGTCCAAGAACAAAAGGTGATGTTGGGGCTAATGCTGACTGTTTCAGCTTGCTTACTGCACATACTTCATCACCGGAGACAAAGAAAATACAAAACGAAGGATCCTTATTTAAGTAAAAGAAAGCCTCCTCCCACACACACACCCCCTCCCAAAATGAGCAAGTTCTAAATTTTAGCATTGTCCTTTAACTTTGTCTTTATCATTTTTAGTACATCTATCCACACTGATGTGATTTGAATAAAAGCAAAGGCCACTGATTATGTCAAAACTGAATTTAAATCTTGAATCTTCTCCATCTTAAATGTGTCATCAAGAAGCTTCACCAATCCTTATTCGCCTTAATGATATTCAGCTGATGTAAGCTTGCCCCGGAGTGTCACAGCATCCTGGGATCTTTGAGACAGGAGGCACACGGAGTTACGTTTCAACACACCGTAGTCGGCTAGCATGCAAGATACCAGGCCCCAGATAAGCCCTAATCACAATTTAATTATGAAATGATTTTACCCCCAAAATTACATAGAATGACCTTCACGTTTTGATACAACTTTACATAATTGTTCTTGTAACTTTGCTTAATTTGCTGACTTAGATTTACTAGATATTATACCCATTTGATAAATAAGACAGAGGGCAATATTACAACTTTGTAAGGCATATTTGTGAATATGCATTTCAAAACATATTTGTGAATATGCATTTCAAAGAAGGAGTTAGTATAAGAAACATCGATTCAGTGCAAGATTTGTATTTCAAGAAAAAAAGTAATAATACCTACACACGCATAAGACACACACACAATCTCTCTCACACACACACAATCTTACACGTCCAATTTAATAATGCTCTTATCATTATTGTAGAACAGAATACTTGCTAAAAGGGATCATGCATATTAAATCTAGCAAAGAGGGATTGGTTTGTAAAGTGAAGTAGCCACAGATTAAGGAGAAAGATGGTTGGGAATGGTACTTAGACTTCGATGGAAACAGTGGACTTCCCATTCAATAAAAGAAAAAATCAGAACACTGTTCCTATTCAACAACAGAGACAGGTGAAATTTTTTAATATTTTATTTTAGTAGGCAAATAATAAAAGTATGTATTTATGGGATACTGTGTGATGTTACAATATATGTTTCTGAGTCATATGTTGTCTTCCAGAGAAGGCAGATCTAGAGGCTAACATCCACTCACAAACTATAAAGAGTCAGTCCTAAATCTCAGTCACTCAAATATAGATAGATAACAGTGAGAGAACAAAGAATGAGTTAGTATAAGAAACATCGATTCAGTGCAAGATTTGTATTTCAAGAAAAAAATTAATCAAAAACAAAACTCAAATTAAAAAAAAAAAACACTCCAGCTAAATAGGTGAACTAAAGGAGCTAGAGAGTGCCTGGGAAGTATAGAGAAAATCTAAGTAAAATGTACCCCAGAAGGCAAGGAAAGTGAAGGGAACAAGGAGGTACCAAGATTTCAAATCTCACCCATACGTAAAGAGCGGTACATTGTCACCTACCTATCCCAAGTAAATATAGAGTCCATTGTTCTGCTAAAATAGTATTATCATTCCTAGCACTCAGGAGGCTAACTACCCAGAATTCACATAGTGTTTTCCTGCATTTTCACATTTAGTTTTCATGATAGTATCTATGATAGATATCATTAGTTTCTTAATAGAATACACATATAAAATTTTGGACACACGAATAGTTCAACAAATTTAACAAATATATATATTTGGGTTTTTGTTTTTGTTTTTGTTTTTGGTACTGGGGCTCAAACTCACAGCCTCACACCTGCCAGGCAGGCACTTAGGCTACTGAGCTAAATCCCCAGCCTTATTTTTTTGAGACAGGGTCTCACTGTGCAGTTCAGGCTGGCCTTGAACTCACTTTGTAGCCCAGGCTGGTCTTAAACTTACAACGATCTTCCTGCCTCAGCTTCCCAAGTGCTGGGATTAAAGGTGTGCACCACCATACCAGGCTAAAGTATATATATTTGAAAAAGTATATATAATTTGAAAAACGAGTAAAGTATACTGGCAGATATTTGTAATTAAACAGTTTGCAACCCTACAGAGAATTAATGAAATCAGTTCTGTAGTTAGCCTCATGCTTAGACATGGGTAAACTTGAAATATGTATTATTGGGCCGGGAGTTTGGCTCAGTGCCTTAAGCGCCTGCCCTGGCAGGCGCGAGGTTGTGAGCTCAATCCCTGGTGCCGCAAAAAAAAAAAAAAAAAAAAAAAAGAAATATGTATTATTGTTCTAATATATACCATTGTTACATATGGTATATAAACATTTCACTTTTAGGGTAATATCTGTTCCATAATATCTACTAACAAAGCATCACCTGATATTCTTACTTCTCTTGCTGCAGGAAATGTCCTGATTCCCAAATAACATTGATGGAAAACAGGACAGAAGTGACGGAGTTCATCCTCCTAGGTCTAACCCATGCCCCAGAACTACGAGTCACACTCTTCATCGTGATCATTGTCATCTACATGATCAATGTGGTCGGCAACCTGGGGATGATTGTCTTGACTCTTGTAGATTCTCATCTCCACAGCCCCATGTACTTTTTCCTCAGTAACCTATCTCTAGTAGAAATTGTGTATTCTTCAGCTGTCACTCCCACGGCTGTGTCTGGGCTCCTTATAGAAGACCAGGTCATTTCCTACAATGCCTGTGCTACTCAGATGTTCTTTTTTGCAGCCTTTGTCACGATGGAAAATTTTCTCCTGGCCTCCATGGCCTATGACCGCTATGTAGCAGTGTGCAAACCCCTGCACTACACCACCACCATGACCACAAGTGTGTGTGTCTGGCTGGCCATAGGCTGCCATGTCTGTGGCTTCCTGAATGCCTCCATCCATGTTGGGGAAATATTCAATCTCTCTTTCTGTAATTCCCATGTAGTAGTCCATCACTTTTTCTGTGACGTTCCAGCAGTCATGGCTCTGTCTTGCTCTGATAGACATGTTAATGAGCTGGTTCTACTTTATGAAGCAAGCTTCAATGCCCTTTTTGCTCTTTTAGTTATCTTGATATCTTATTTATTCATATTTATCACTATTCTAAAGATGCACTCGACTTCAGGGTACCAGAAAGCGCTGTCCACCTGTGCTTCCCATCTGACTTCAGTCTCCATTTTCTATGGCACCGTCATCTTCATGTACCTGCAGCCCAGCTCAAGTCACTCCATGGACACAGACAAGATGGCATCCGTGTTCTACACCATGGTCATCCCCATGCTGAACCCACTGGTCTACAGCCTGAGGAACAAGGAGGTCAAGAGCGCACTCAAAAACATTCTTTTGCAGGCAAAATTGTCTTTAAGATTGAGATTTTCAACATAGGAAGAGACACAGGAACTTGGTTCCATGACTGTGAGGTTTTCTTCATATACTGAATCTCATTTTAAAGCCTATATAGAAGTTAGGTTTCTGAAGTATTACACTCAGTAATCAAAGATCATTTCATTTCTAGAAACAAGGGAATGTCTCCAGAGAGATAATACATGAACAAAAAGGTTAAGATAAATCATGAGCTATTTTGGTTCCTGCTTGTCAAACACCTTATTAAAGACATTGGATTAATTCACTCATTTTACACGTATTGCCTGGAGCATAAGCATTTGAAAGGCCATCCCTATACCCGTGAAAATATTTCCATATTCATCCATGTGATCACACAAAAATGAGAGTGGGAAATTTGCCAGACATAAATGGAATGTGGCAAAGTAATTTAGCTGAGGTATTAAAAATTGAACTCATGTATAACATTGTTTATTTAGGTGAAGAGTGCTGTTTGAGCCAATTTAACAGTAAGAGCATCATGATCCTAAATGAATTCATCTGCTTTTTTATTGGCACATTTTATCTAGAGATACAGAAATAAACAATCCTAAATGAATTAATTTTATCTTGACTGAACTATTTTATACAGACAACATGGTCAAGCTTAAAATTTCAAATAAAACAGCGAGAATAACAGAAAAAGAGAGGAAAAATAAAAACACTTTTCAGTGCCCTCCTATGTACTTTCACATTATGTTAAAAATGGACTGAGATCTCAGAATGGCTCTCCATGTATCTTTCTGAAAATACTTTGCCATTTTTAATGCCCCTTCATTGTATCTAGGATGAGCTACATTATCTTTAGTCATTACCCCATTCTTTTACCGAGTTTATGTTTGTTGATTCCTTGCTATTTCTTCACCACTTCAAATAATCTTGTGCACTCAGTCTCGCTACTCTCTTCAGGTCTTTGCTTCTGCCCTACTGTGTTAGAGCACCCTTCTCTGACCACCTTACACAGAGGTCACTCTCTGTGCCTCGAGCAAGCTGTTCCTTCGCCCTGCATTAAGCTTCATGCTCCATCAGTGATGCATGGAAGAGCAAACCAGCTTGACACAGAGGTCTCACAGTGTGTGACAGTGGGCAGGATTCTCCAGAGTAAGAGAACTAATAGGTAGACAGAGATACATAGTAGGAGGTTTATTATGATGGATTGGAGCATGAGATTAAGGAGGCTGAGGACGCCTATGATTTTCTATCTGCAAGCTAGAGGCCAAGGAAAGCTGCCGGTGCAGCCTCAGGTCCAACCCAAATCCCTCACCACCATGGGCCCCACTGGGGTGAGTCCCGGGCCACGTGTGAGAGCTGAGCTCCCAGGACAGGAGCAGAGGGCCGTCCTGCTCAGACACACAGAGCGCGCTCACCCTCCCTCTGCCTCCGCGGATGGCTGGGCGCCTGCCGCCTTCCCTGAGGGTGATCGCTGCTCTCTGCGGGTTCCCACGCTGACCTCTTCTGGAATCGACCTCACAGACACCCAAACACGATGTTTAACCCGGTGTGGATAGCTTTTGATCAGTCAGGATAGCATATGCAATTAACTGAGAGACACAAACGAATAAAACAAAAAGCAGACTGTTCTAAATGAACACCACGAACCATGAAACATGAACAGAAAATCAATGAGAAATCATGAAAATAAATTATAGAGTTGCCATCCTATAAACCTTTTGATGTTTCTGAATAGGGTAAATACTAGACTAGACAAAACAGAATTCAGAGTTAACATATGCAAGTTGGTGCTGCAAAATATTCAAAAGAAAACTTAGGATGGTAAGAAATAAAAAATAGACAAATGACATAGGCAGGACTCACTGACAAAACTATATTGGAAAAATAGAACAAACAGAGGAAAAAATAAATACAAAATATGAAATGGATGATCATTCAATTTGCTGAATTGAAGAAAGTTAAGTCCTTGTATTGAAGAACTCCATCAACATTAAGAGGATTCATTTGAAAAATCCTCTGCTGAGAGACTGGAAAAATAGGAAAAAGAACAAACTGTATGAGGAATTTGTAATTATGCAACATCAATCTCCTTCTGAAAAAAACAACAAAATGTACAAATTTATATCTTTAACAAGACTGGAAGAAAATACATGTTAACCCCAACCTACTGGTGGCATTTGATTGCGAAATCAAAACACTATCGAAAAGTGGGGTTACTATCCAAAGATACAGTGAAAGCGTTCAGTAGAGGACTGAAGTACAATTTATCTAATTGGAGATGTGAAAGAAGGGATGGGGCACATTTTGCTCTTTCCTGCCTCTTTGACCCTTCTTCTCTGCAGCAGGAGTGCCTTCCCCAGCCCTCCTGTCCAGCGTAAGTCACGTGGTAGCACGCATGGAAAAGGAGCCACCTGTGCAGAGGGGAGACCGGTGGTATCAGGTTGGGCTCCCCTGAAGCAGACCCAGAGTCAGTGATGCGAGTTGAATGTGTTCAGTGTTGTGAGTTTACAACAGGAGACACTGATGACGTCTGGGGAACTGTGTCAGAGAAAGGAAGGATGGCACTGCAGGATTTTATTCATGAGTGCAGTATATCTATAAAACTGAGCTCTATATACCAGGGACCACTGAGCTCTATGTTCCAGAAGTAATGTGTAAAACATGCCTTTCACTTATAATAACTTAAAGGTGAGGCATTGGGTACTTTTCATCTTGCCTCCATTTGTTTTTTACTGGTACTGACACCAGAAAAATTAAATACCTCACACATGAGATGAGCACACTCTTACAGCAAAATCTCAGCCCTAAGTCTCAGACATGTGACCTTCTTCATTCTCTCTTAATATCCACATGCCAGTACATGGGCAGAGCAAGCCAAGGGAGTACAGAGGCGGCACCCAGTGTGTTAAGCTGGGTCACTGGGATAGGAAGGAATCCTCTGCCTGCAGACATCAACCACATATTCAATTGACTTATCAGTATTCATTCCTAAAATCCCCACCCCACTAACTCCTGAATCATATTCTCAGATGATAGAAAACACAAGAAAAAAATGAAATGTATGTATCAATTTCCTAAAATTTTGATAACCTATGGATTCATAATAAAAATTAACAGTGTTAATTTTGATAAGCTATGGATTCATAACAAAAATCAACAATGTAGAAAGGAAAAAAGTGAAATGAATTAAAATGTGATAGAAAAAATAAATATGTGGGATATATTAAAAATGTGAATAGAACATTAAATGTAAGTAACTTAAGCACACTGTTTAAGTATGTTATGACAATGTATCAAAATTAGCGGGCACAAAAATAAATACGAATGCATTTATGTGTCACTCAACATAAAGAGTGTATTCCTGTATGCAGGTTAATTGCTTCTCCGCAAGACAAGTGCTTGCCCTCAAAGGAAGTCAGTACTCCCAGGTCCAAGTTTACACAGTTGTCTCCTGATTCCCACGGGCCAAGATTGAACATCAGATCATGGTCCCACATGACTTTGCCATAAAGTAATAAGATTTGAATCAGAGTCCTTTTGGTCACAATTTACCCAAGGCAATGCTCATATTTGTAGCATTTCCCTAGACTCAGTATTTTCAAGGATTCTTGTTTCACACTGAATGCATACAACTTACTGAAGTCTATATACACACATCTTAAAAGCCCTTCACAAATATAATTTTGGTAGCATTAATTTTGCCACTTCTGTTCCACAAATGAGGAGATTAAGCTCTGGAGGAAATAAAACATTTCCAAGTATATGGAAAAATCCATGATACATGCGAGACCTAAACCTGTGTCCTACTTCTCTGATAATAATTCTTTTTACAGCTCTACAAAAGTCAAAGAAGATGGAACCTCTTATTCTGAAAGGTGTGAGAGAAAATTTCTCCAGTATCACTTACACATCTTTCCAAAAACAAATTTCTGATTTCTGATGCACTATTCAGGATTGCCTTTTCCTCTTTTCCAAGACCAATGTAAGTGTCTCAATTTAATAGACAATTTTAATTTTAAGACAAAAGTGAACTAGAAACAGTGGGGTGTCTGCAGTGTGACTCTATTTCTTTACCTCCTGTATGGCTCTTTCAATGCTTTTCTGAAACTCTGCCTGGAGAAGCTGGGGTTTAGCTCAGTGGCAGAGCATCTGCCTCGTGTATGCAAGGCCCTGGGTTCCATCCCAACTCCACTTTCTGAAACTTACGTATCCTCAACTGAGGGATGTAGATCAGTGGTACAATGATTGTCCATCTTCAAAACTACTGGCATTGAAATGGGTCCATCATTCAAATACAAAAACATTTTAACCAGCAGAGAGTACAGGGATACTCTGTTTATGAAACTTCATGTTAATTTCCCTAAAAGAATGCAATAACCTCAGTTAGATGATAACATGATTTGGTAGATGGCAGTTTCATTCTTGTCACTATATATTTTACTTATTTATTGAAATGGTAGCTTGCAAAAACAGTGTGACAATATAGTACTTCTATTGACTCTATAAGAATTACTATGGGTCTGTTAAGATCGTTACTTCTTTTTCACTATTTCCTCACAAACTGATTTTATCATTATTTGCTCACTAACATTGCAGCGATCAAAGGTAGATATGAGGATAAGTTAGATATGGTTCTCAATCTTGAATTGAACTACTACAGAGATAGAATATAAGAAATGTGAATAATTCCTAAATTTTCCATTCTCATCACAGTAAATGATCACTTTATTCTTTGCTATCTCTCTATGTCTGTCTGTCCATATACCTTTCTATCATCTATCAGAAAAACAGACACAAATACTGAGTTTAACCTGGTACTCACTAAAGAAAATATGGTTTAGGAGACAATCTCATTTAAGATTTGTGGTCTTGATATATCACATCTTTTTACTGTTTCTCATTTGACTCACACACGTTAAGAAAGTCAACTGTGTAATCTATGAACATGTCTCAGGTACAACAATGTCTACTTAACAGTATAGAGATGATTTTCATACTGTACTTCATACCTAGAGGCAGAATAGCAACTGTATCCATGGCCTAGAAAGATGTCCATATTCTGCTCCGTAAAACCCTGTGATTCCATTCATTAGATTAGTCAGAAAGAACTGCAGGCAATGATTAACTTGAGTCTTTCAGGATGGTGAGATTATCCTGGTGTATTCACAAGGCTGAAATGAGAATCATTGTCATTAGAGAACATAGCAAATTAAAAACAAATAGCAACTGTAACAAGATTATTTAGTGAGTGACACACTAGCAAACACAAATAATGCAGAGTTCTGAGTCCAGTGACCTGGGGAGGAGTCAGGAGAAACCATGGACAACAGCGGCTCTCAGGGACAGGATGAGCAATCCACAGGCCAAGGTCAAACTCTCAGGCAATGAATCTCAGCCCTCTGCATCCGTGATGCAGTTGACTGCTGACAATAACAACAGCCGGGTGAGTCTAACACAAAAGGGGATTCTCTCAACACAACTAAAACGTGTGAAATGTGTGTTGTAAGGAAAATCTTGAAATAAAAGGACTCCAAGAGTCCTGGACTCTAAGCACAATGATTGACACAACCTCTCCTCTGAGAGAGAGAATAAACTGAGAAACACTGAAGAAATCCAAAGATTTGAGAGGAAGAGCATGTGAAAAATAACATCAAGCAAGAGTAAATTTACCAGATGACACACTCACCTGTACCTGAGCCACGTGTGCTGGGACCCACCTCCCTGTACCTACACCGAGCCCAGCATTGCATCCCGAGAGTAATATTACAGACAGCCAGCATCAGGGTGGGGCTGGACACACACTTTCTGCTGTTTTCAGGTGCTATCCCATTGGATTTTCAAAATAGTATTTGTGAAGTAAGTCCCAATGTGCCCAGCAAAATTTATTTCCCTGACACAGAAAATTAAATTCAGAAAAGTTAGGTTAAGCAGTGTTCCAAGACACCAAAAGTAAAGTTACATACTAATGGACATGCGCCCCTACCAAGAATGCTAGTTTTCCTATACAAGGCTGTATTTTCTCTCCAAGCTATCTTTATTGGTTTCATGTGACTATAAGGCTGCAGGAAACGCACTGTACCTACTGGGTATTCATTTGTCAGTCTCTCTTCTAGGCCACCTCTTGCATAAGGCTAGGTACAAAAGAAATGATAAAGCTAAATTCAGTAAAATTAGAATGGTATCAAATTCAGTAACATTATTTTGGTTGGAAATGATCTTGTCTGAAGTTTGGCTCTGTCTAGTTATTGTCATACAATCTTGAATAGACTCAACCATTTTGTTCCAAATTACTTCCTATGAAAATGGGCATCAGTAAACCACCTAATGGCATTGGAGAGAGGATTAAATGACCTTTAAGCCAGCACTCAGGAGACTGAGGTAGGAGAAGCGTTGTGAGTTCAAGGCCGGCTTGGGCTACAGCGTGCAAGCAAGGCCGGCTTGAGCTACATAGTGCAACCCTGTCTCAAAAAACCAGGGCCAGTAGTTTGGTTCAGTGGCTTAAGCAGCTGTCTGGCAGGTGCAAGGCTGAGTTTGATCCCTGGTGCCAAAAAAAAAAAAGACATTTAAGTCTGGAAAGGGACAGCTATAGCAATTTAGAGTGTTAGGTTCAATCTCACCTGACAGAGAGATTTATTCCAGGCATGGGACAATGGACAATTTCCTGTCTGCTACTACGACTCAGTCTACTCATACACAAAATTAATATGTGGGGATTACAATCCATGAAGACCTCTTCTCTTCAAAGAAGAATTCTGCAGATAAGTCATCTCCCAGATTTTTGTAGCACCAAGCTTTAGATCTACAGAATATGAAAAACAACTTTCTGTAATGATAAAGTGATGCATGCACATTTTCCCAGCCGTGTAACTCACTTTCGCTCCTCTTGCTGCTCCTTCTCCCCTCTCTGCTCTAGGGTGCCTTGGGGCTCTGCATACCATCCATGGAGAATACCACGCAGGTGAGCACTTTCTTGCTGCTGGGACTCACCGCTGCCCCAGAACTGCAGGGCCTGCTCTTTGCAGTGTTCCTGCTGGTCTACCTCCTCACCCTCATAGGGAACCTCGGGATGATCCTGGTGATTTTGCTGGACCCTCGTCTGCACACGCCCATGTACTTCTTCCTCAGCAACCTGTCCCTGGTGGACTTCTGCTACTCCTCAACAGTCACCCCAAAGGTTTTGGCTGGTTTGGTGACAGACGACAAACTCATCTCCTACAATGCTTGTGCTGCTCAGATGTTCTTCTTCGTCCTCTTTGCCACTGCAGAGGGTTACCTCCTGGCCTCCATGGCCTATGATCGCTTCATAGCTGTGTGTCAGCCCCTGCATTACCCTATGATCATGACGAGGAATGTGTGTGCTCGCCTGGCCCTTGGCTCTTACATCTCTGGTTTCCTGACTGCTGCTATTGATGTTAGAGACACCTTCTGCCTCCCTTTCTGTGTGACCAACGTAGTCCACCACTTCTTCTGTGATGTTCCAGCAGTCATGAATCTGGCTTGTTCTGATAAACGCGTGAATGAGTTGCTTCTTATTTTTGTCTCAAGCTGTCATGTTATTTTTGCACTAGTTGTTATTTTAATATCTTACCTGCTTATATTTATCACCATTTCAAGTATTCACTCAGACGAGGGAATCAAGAAGGCTTTGTCCACCTGTGCCTCCCACCTCACTGCGGTCTCCTTGTTTTACGGAACTGCCACCATCATGTACCTGCAGCCCAGCTCCACTCACTCCATGGACAAAGACAAAATCTCATCTGTCTTCTACACCATGGTCATCCCCATGCTGAACCCCATGGTCTACAGCCTGAGGAATAAGGAGGTCAAGAGTGCATTCATGAAGGTTGTTGTGCAGGCAAAATTTTCCTTAGGATTTTGATTTTGACATTGAGGAAGACACTGGATCTCTCTAGACTGTCAGATCATCTTCCTCTACTCAGTCATTTATTACAGCTCACACAGAAGTTATACTCCTTCCCATTTCAGCAGCTGTTCTCCAGAGACAAGGGAATGTCACCAGAAACATAGTAAGACAACACAAAAGCTAGCTTGAGTCATGAATTCTTTTGGTTCCTGCTTTTATAAAACCCTTTAAAAAGATGCTTTTTTGATTAGCATACTTTATGACCACAAAGTGGTAGAGATGGACATGTAAAAGGAGGACTTCCAAGATCCCATCTTGTACTCAAAAAGATATGCATGGATTCACATACAAAAGAGAATGTCTAGAATTTGGCAGACATAATTAACAATGGATAATTGTGATGAAAAGACTTTTTCATGAACTAGTTGAGGTATTAGAAATATAATGCATCTCTAATATTGTTTATTCAGTGAGTTACTAGTATTACTGGAGGATTAATTTAGAAATAAAAGTACCACACTGTTTTTGCTTTTTTACTAGTACATTTTAATGTACTTAAAAATACAGCTTTAAGTGCATATTTCTCCTTGATTGTACTGTTTTATTCAACCTACATGTTCATGTGTAACAGATTAAGAATACACTTCTAGAAAAATAGAAGAAAACTGCAACATTTGATGATGCATACATATCTGAGTATCAAGGCTCATGTCATTTTATAAATTCACTGAGAGCTCAGCAAAGCTCTCCAGTTTTCTCCCGAAAAGCATTTGCCATTTTTAATGCCCCCTCACGGTATTTAGGACGAGTTACTTTACCTTTAGTCACTCACTCATTTCTTTACCCATTATATGTTCGATGAGTCCTTGCTGTTTCTTCAGATAATCTAGTGGACTCAGTCTCACTACTCTCTTCAGGTCTTTGCTTCTGTGCTACTGTGTTGGAGCACCCTTCTCTGACCACCTTACACAGAGGTCACTCTCTGTGCCACGAGCAAGCTGTCTCTTCGCCTTACATTAAGCTTCATGCTCTCCACCAGTGATGCATGGAAAAGCAAATAAGCTTGACCAGAATTGTCACAGTGTGCAGCAGTGGGTAGGATTCTCCAGAGTAAGAGATTCTCCAGAGTAAGAGAACTAATAGATAGATAGAGATACATAGGAAGAGGTTTACCTTGATGGATTGCAGCACGAGATTATAGAGGCTGAGGACACCCACGATTTTCCATCTGCAAGCTAGAGGCCCAGGAAAGCTGCCAGTGCAGCCTCAGGTCCAACCCAAATCCCTCACCACCATGGGCCCCACTTGGGTGAGTCCCGGGCCAAGTGTGAGAACTGAGGCCCAGAACAGGAGTAGAGGGCCGTCCTGCTCAGACACACAGAGCGCGCTCACCCTCCCTCTGCCTCCGCGGATGGCTGGGCGCCTGCCGCCTTCCCTGAGGGTGATCGCTGCTCTCTGCCGGTTCCCACGCTGACCTCTTCTGGAATCGACCTCACAGACACCCATACACGATGTTTAATCAGCTCTCTGGATGTCTTTGATTAGTCAACATAACATATGCAGTTTACTAAACAGCTAAAAATGAGTAAAACAATATCATGCTGTTTTAATGGACGAAGGAATTAGAAACCATCCAAGTTCCCTTTTTTTTTTTTTTTTTTTTTTTTTTGGTACTGGAGATGAAACATAACCTCATGCTTGCCAGGCAGGTGCTTACACCACTGAGCTAAATCCCCAGCCCTCATGCTGTTTTAATGAAAATCATGATTCATGGAACACAAAAAGGAAATCAATGAGAATACATAAAAATAAAATATATATTAATCATTCTATAAAACCCTTTGTTTGATAGCATCACTAACGGAACAGACAAAAAGAATTTGGCATTAACATGTAAGATGGTGCTTTAAAATGTTCAAAAAAGATTAGATAGCAAACAGGTGAAAAAATAGACAATTTAAGGAATAGGCAACACTCCTTGAGAAGGCCATATGAAAATAACAGAAGAAAAAATATGTAAAAAATATCAATTTAAATATTAAAGGGATAAATGTTTGCTGACTTATACAAATTTAAGGCCTTGTGCTGAAGAACTATAGAATTATTAGAGATTATTCATTTAAAAAATTCTCCATTGCAAGAGTGGAAAAATAAGAACAAGAATGAATTTTACCAGAAAAATTCTCATTACATGATATCCATTATCTTCCTTAAAAATAAGTTGACAGTATTAATATACTTAAACAGCCAAAAAGAAAATGAACATCAATCCCAGATTTCTATACCCAGATAAACTGACAATCACATGAGGTTGCAAAATCAGACATCATCATATATGCACAAATAGTCCAAGTTGGTTTACCTTCTAGCAGTACAGTGAAAGCATTTAGCAGAGGGCAGAGGTACAATTTACCTAATTGGGAAACTTAAAGAAGAAGTAGAGAACATTTTGTCTTTTCCTGCCTCTTTGCCCCTGTTTCTCTGCAGCAGGAGTGCCTTCCCCAGCTCTTCTGTCCAGCGTAAGTCACATGGTAACATGCGTGGGAAAGGAGCCACCAGTGCGGAGGGCAGAGCTGTGGTATCAGGTTGGCTCCCCTGAAGCAGACCCAGAGTCAGTGTTGCGAGTTGAATGTGTTCAGGGTTGCGAGTTTACAACAGGAAACACTGATGATGCATGGGGAACTGTGTCAGAGAAGGGAAGGATGGCACTGCAGAATTTTATTCATGAGTGCAGTATATCTATGAAAACTCAGTTCTATAATCTAGGAACCGCTGGAATGACATATAAAACAAGCCTCTCCCAGTTTCTCCTTCCTTGTGAACGTTTTCTTCCCATTTCACAACATCTAATGTACATTTTTGTCTTATTTACTCTTTCAGTTTTTCACACTAGGAGAGTGAGGAAAGGAGCCAAAAAGGAAGTAAAAAGAAAAAATATATATGTGTGTATAGATAGTTAAGACTGTTATACTACTAATATCTCTACTGATTTCTCTTACATCATGAAAAGAAAGGTTTGTGCTAATACTGTCTTGGCATTTTTCATCCTTATATCTTGAACATTGAGTAGCTATTTTGAAGATAAAATTACACAACTTATTAACCATTCTTATTTTTGTCATCTTGTTTTGAAATTATGCTTTTTATTCTCTTCAAAATAAAACAATGGACGCGGCGCCAGCTTGCATCAAGGGAGATCTGATCCGCCTTCCGGGGATGGGGGCTCCGCCAACCCGGAGGAGAACCAGAACCGGTCCAACCGGACCGCAACTTGCTGGGACCGTGAGGCACCGGCGCGCGGGCTCAGAATCAAGGACATCCCCCCCCCCACCGTAAGCAAGCTGCTGGCTCTGAGGTCTGGCTAAATTGATGGCAACTAAGGTACATAAAGCAACTAGACACTAGTGTTTTTTCATAGATTTTGCAGGCCTCTGAACGGCACTCTGAATGTCTCTTTGTATGATAACAATAGGCAATGTTGCAGACACGGGGGATTGTCTTCTGTCTGATCTTCGAGGCCCAATGTGGTTCTCACCATTTTGTTTTACTCTGATCGTTATTATTTTTCTCCTTTTTTTCCTTTATTTTATATTCTGTTTTTATTGATTTTGTATCATTTTGTTTTTGGTTCAATCCTACTACATCTGTTGGAATGGTCAGCTAATTTGAAGATAGCAAGGTATGTTATAGTAGCTATTGTACTCATATTATTGGTCTTCGAAGTCCTGTACCACTCCTACTGCTTTGTTTTGATTGACTTCATTTGTTACATTCTGTTATATTTTACTATCTTTAAAATAAAAAAAATAAAAAATAAAAAAAATAAAAAAAAATAAAACAATGGAGATGCCTTACGAGAAAAGTTCTAAAATGAGGAACCTGGTAAAGGTCTACCCAGCAACCCCCACTAGCTGGGATTGTCAGTGTGCTGCAGGGCCTGCTGAGGTTCTCCCCAGTGACCCCACCCAGGTAGGGAGCCTCAGTGCATCATGCAGAGCCTGGGTAAGGCCTGTGTAAAGACCCCAGCTACCTGGCAGCCTCAGTGAGCAGTATGAGGTCAAAGAAAGGCCCATTCAGCGTCCCTCACTCAGCCCAGGAGACCCCATCCAGTACAAACAGGCATCAACAACTCAGGGAGCAACTGGGGCTTTGCATTTGGCTGCCCTAGGGGACTACAGGAAAATGCCGAAACAAAAGAGTGAAAAGCAATCTCAAGCCTCCAACCCATCCCTAACAAGTCCAAAAGACATGGACACAGGAGAAACGGCAAGTCAAACACCGGAAATTTGTGAAATGATAACGATTTAAGTAAAGAAACAACTCCATGAAACTGTAAAGGAAATCAGATCAGAAATAATCTCCCAGGTAAAACAAGAAATAACAAAGATAATGAAAGAAATGCTTGGCACATCTAAAGAAGACATAGTTAAAAAAAAATAGAGGAGCTTTGAAAAATGATGGAAACCTTGAAGAACCAACATAAGAAACATTTAAGGTGAATGAAACAGATTCAAAGGGATATCCCAGAAATCAAAAAAGTCCATCTAAAGAAGGCAAAACGACTTGGAAAAAGCAAATATAGACATGCAGACCATGAAGACAAGATTGTAGCTAGTGAAAAGGAAAGGAAAGATCTTTTAAAAATAAAAAGGAACCAGGAAATAGCAATTCAAGAGTTGTAAGATGATGCAAACAAAAATAGAACAAACTTAGAGGTATAAACAAAAAAGCTGTCAACACAAATTATATATAAAGATTATTTACAGAAGTAATAGCAGAAAATTTCCAAAGCATGGGAAAAGAAACTGACATACAGATTAATGAAGCACACAGACCTCCAATTAGCCATAACCAAAATAAGTCTACACCCACACATAAAATAATCAAAATCCTAGAAATTCAGCATAAGAACAGAATATTAAAAACTGTTAGAGAAAAGAAATAAATCACCTATAAATGAAAGCCCATGAGAATCACAGCAGACTTCTCAACACAAACAAACAAGTCAAGAACAGCATGGAGTGAAGTCTTCCAAATCCTAAAAGGAAACAACTTCTGAACCACATTGTTGTATCCTGCAAAACTATCTTTCAGAATTGATAGAAAAATAGGACACTGCCATGAAAAGGAACAACTGAGGAATTTCATGACCACCAAACTAACCCTACACAGAATACTGAAAGATATTCTAAATGGACATAAAAATGCTTAGAATTTCAAGAGTAACAACAGAAGAAAAAAGAAAAAAAAAAACCACCAGGCAGGGCAAAGGATTAAACAGAGGGGAAAGGTAAAGAACCAAAAGCAGAAAGATAACAAGACAGAAATAAGCATATATGTATCAGATATAACCATTAATGCAAATGGCCTCAATTCACTAATTAAAAGAAACAGACTGGCTGAAAGGATCAAGAAACAAAATCCAGCTATATGCTGTATACAAGAAACCCACCTGACTCAAAGGTAATTCATAGACTGAAAGTCAAAGGATGAAAAACAAAAATTCATACAACAGGAACCCAGAAAAAAGCAGGAGTAGCTATTCTGTTTGCATGCAATGTGAACTTGAAGAATGGTCTAAAGAAATAAAGAAAATCACTACATACTGATTATGAGACTTCAAGAGGAAGAGATAACAATCTTACATATATATGCACCAAATATGAGACAACCCAGCTATATAATACAAATATTAATAGACATGAGAAGTCAAATAATCAATAACAACTTTTAACAGGAGACCTTAACACCCCATTGACACAAAGAGACAGATCAACTAGACAAAAAATCAACGAAGATATAAAAGAACTGAATCAAACTTGTCAACAAATGGACTTAGTGGATTTGTACCAGAGTATTCTGCCAACATCAGAATACACAATCTTCTAAGTTGTACATGGAACATTCTCAAAATTAGACCATATAGAAGGTCCTAGTGGTGCCACACACAGGGGTGCACTCTGCCTAGCCTCCTGGGTGCCAGAGATTCCAACCTCCACCCAGTAAGGTAGAAAGTCCAGTGCCACACTCTGGGAGTGAGCCCTCACTAGCTGGACAGAAGATTGAGCTCTGCCCAGCCCAGCATCCCAGTGCAATCCATCAGGGGAACACCCGAGCAGCCTCGCAGGACACAGAGATACTGAGCCCAGCCCAGCCCAGAACCCCAGAGCCATTCATCAGGGAGTGGCCAGCATAGCTGCAGAGCCTTGGAGAATCTGAGCTCTGCCCATTAGAACACAAGGTGCGAGCTCCATTGTTCAGGGTTGGGGCCACGTTGCAGGTTTTGGAGGCTGCAAACTCTGCCCAGACAGGAACAAGGCCCCAGCACCATATTCAGGGGGCACTACCGGGCTTGCCCCATACTCCAAAGGCTCTGAATTCCTCAGAGCCAGACTCAAGGTCCTGGTGGTGCCACATTCAGGGGTGCGCTCCACCTAGCCACCTAGGTCCCAGAGATTCCGAGCTCCACCCAGCCAGGCTGAAGGTCCAGTACCACACCCCAGGGGTGCATCTCTGCTAGCCACCTGGAGAGCACAGGTTCTGAACACTACACAGTCAGGTTCTAGGCTGCAGCATCAAGCTCCAGGGGTGTCACCATGCTAGCTGCAGGGAGGATACAAACTTTGTCAAGCCCAGTGTCCCTCAGCAACCCAGCAAAGTACATCAGGGAAACACATGGCCAGCCTCACAGAACACAGAGCCCAAGGATCCAGCTCTATAGTCTGGTGGTGTACCCCAGCTAGCCATGGGGATATTGGTGGATTGAAGCTCTACCCAGCACAGTGTTCCAGTGAAATCCATTGGGAGGCTTCCTGCCCAGCCACACAGGTCCCAGAAGAAAATGACAAAACAAAAGAGCAAGAGGCAGTTTTAGTCCCCCAGCCCACTGAGGACAAACCCAGGAGACACTGAAATGATGGACACTGGGAATCACACAACTGAACTTTCTGAAATGATAGTAAGTGAACTAAAGAAGCAACACCATGAAGCTATACAGGAAATCAGATGAGAAATAATCTCTCAGCTCAAAAATGAAATGACAAACATTATGAAAGAAATGCTGTGTATATCTAAAGAAGAT
This sequence comes from Dasyprocta punctata, assembly GCA_004363535.1. NCBI lineage: Eukaryota > Metazoa > Chordata > Mammalia > Rodentia > Dasyproctidae > Dasyprocta > Dasyprocta punctata. The sequence goes on along the minus strand of RJWM01005116.1, from coordinate 13,556 downwards.
CAAGACAAAAAATAGATGAGCATAATGGAAATGATGAAAACTTCAAATAAACAAAATAAGACAGAAATACAATGCATGAGACAGATTCAAATGGAAATTCAGGAAATAAAAACTAGCAAAATTTGGCAAAACCGCTTGAATGAAGCTTAAGGTAGAATCTCAGACCTTGAAGACAGCATGGAAGCGCACAATTACTAGAGAAAAGATCTTTTAAAAATAACAAGGAACCAGGAAACAACAATTCAACAGCTACAAGATGATGCCAAGAGAAATAATATAAGATTAAAAGGCATCAATGAAAAAGCAGTGGTCAATACTAATGACGTACGAAGACTGTTTGCAGAAATAATAGCAGAAAATTTTCCAAACATGGGATGAGAATCTGATATACAGGTAAGTGAGGCATACAAAACCCCAATTAACCATAACCAAAATAAATCTTCACCCAGACATATAACTAGGGTATCAGAAATTCAGCACAAGAACAAAATACTAAAAGCAATCAGAGAAAAGAAATAGATCACCTATGAAGGACAGCCTATTAGAATCACAGTAGACTTCTCAACACAAACTTCAAGTCAAGAAGAGCTTGGAGTGAAGTATTTCAAATCCTGAAAGAAAACAACTTTCAGCCCAGATTGATTTATCCTGCAAAACTAACTTTCAAAATTGATAGAGAAATAAGATACTTCCATGACAATGAACAGCTGAAGAAATTTATGGCCACTAAACAAACACTACAAAGAATGCTGAAAGACACTCTAGATAGAGACAAAGATGACTACAATCTTAAGAACAACAACAAAAGGAAACCACTAAGCAGGGCAAATGTTTAAACAGAAAATGTAGAAAACCAACAAAAGAAAAATATCGTGACAGGGATGAGTCACTACATATCAGTTATACCAATCAATGTAAATGGTCTCAACTCACCAATAAAAAGTAACAGACAAGCAGAGTGGATTAAGAAACAAAACCCAACAATATGCTGTGTACAAGAAACACATTTAACTCAAAAGGAAATTCACACACTCAAAATCAAGGGATGGAAAACACTACTCCAGGCAACAGGGACCCAGAAAAAAGCAGGAGTAGCTATTATCTTTGCCAACACTGTGAACTTCAAACCAAGAATGATCAAAAGAGATAAAGAAGGTCACTACATACTTGTTAGGGGAAAACTTCAAGAGGAAGAGATTACAATCATAAGTATGTATGCACCGAATATGGGAGCACCCAACTATGTAAGACACTTCTTAATAGATGTGAAAAACTAAATAAACAGTAATACAGTTATAACAGGGTTCCTTAACAACCCACTGTTACAAAGAGACAGATCAACCAAACAAAAAATCAGCAAAAAAAATAACACAACTGAATCAAACTTATGAACAAATGGACCTAGTAGATGTGTACCAAGTGCTCTACCCAACAGTATCAGAATACACATTCTTCTCAGCTGCACATGGGTGATTCTCTAAAGTAGATCATATACTCGTCCACAGAACATGCTTAAGTAAATGCAAAGGAACTGAAATAATTCCATGCATATTATCTGACCATAGGGCAATAAAATTGGAAATGAATGACAAAAAACCCCACAAGAACCCATAAAAACATGGAAATTAAACAGTACTCTCCTAAACAATCAATGGATCACAGAAGAAATTAAAGAAGAAATTAAACACTAACTACAACTAAATGAAAAAGCCTATAAAAATTACTGGAACCTGTGGGACACAATGAAAGCAGTCCTCAGAGAAAAATTAATAACACTAAACTTCCATGTCAGAAAAAATGGAAAGAACATACATAAACAACCTAATGATGCACCTCAGACTTCTAGAAAAAGAAGAGCAACTCAAGTGCAAACCCCAAAAAAGGGAGAAAATTATAAAGATCAGAGCAGAAATTAATGCAATTGAAACTAAGAAAACAATACAAAGAATTAATGAATCAAAGAGTTGGTTTTTGTAAGAATAAATAAAATTGATAAACCCCTAGATAACCTTATCAAAAAGATGAAAGAAAAAACTCAGATCCATGCAATAAAAATGAAAAGGTGAAATCACCACAGACTCTGTGGAAACACAGAAGATCATCAATACCTACTTCAAAAATCTTTACTCTCCTAGATTTGATAATACAGAAGAAATGGACAGATTCCTAGAAACCTATGAGTTACCAAAGCTGAATCAAGAAGATGTAAAACCACTGAATAACTCAATCTCAGGCAATGAAATTGAAAATGTAACGAGAACCTTACCAAGAAATAAAATCCCAAATGAATTCACTGCTGAATTCTACAAGAAATTGAGGAAAGACTTGAAGCCAACACTCCTCAAACTCTTCAATGAAATTGAAAGGGAAGCAACTCTCTCTATCTCATTCCTGGAAGCAAGTATTACCCTAATACCAAAACCAGAGAAAGACACAACCAAAAAGAAAATTACAGGCCAATTTCGCTAATGAACATAGATGCAAAACTCCTCAATAAAATACTGCCAAATAGAATGCAGCAAGTTATCAAAAGATTATACACCATGACCAAGTGGGATTCATCCCAGGAATGCAGGAATGGTTCAACATATGCAAATCAATAAATGTAATACATCATATCAACAGGGCAGCCTGGTGTGGTGGCACACGCCTTTAATCCCAGCACTCAGGAGGCTGAGGTAGGAGGAGCTTTGTAAGTTTGAGGCCAGCTTGGGCTGCAATGTGAGTGCAAGGTTGGCCTGAGCTACATAGTGCAACCCTGACTCAAAAAACTAGGGCCAGGAGTTTGGCTCAATGGCTTAAGCACCTGTCTGGCAGGCGCAAGGTTGTGAGTTCTATCTGCGATGCCGAAAAAAAAAAAAACAGGGTGAAGGACAAGAACCACATGATCATCTCAATAGATGCAGAAAAAGCTTTAGACAAAATCCAACACCCATTCATGATCAAAACCCTACAGAAAATCAGAATAGATGGCCTCTACCTCAACCTGATAAAAGCCATATATTATAAACCAACAGCCAACATCTTACTAAATGGACAAAAACTGAAAACTTATAACCTAAAATCAAGAACAAGACAAGGATGTCCATTATCACCACTCCTATTCAATATAGTTCTACAAATACTAGAGCAATTAGACAAGAGAAAGAGATAAAAGAAATAAGGATAGAAAAGGAAGAAGTTAAATTAACATTATTTGCAGATGATATGATACTCTACATAGAAGACCCCCAAAAATCCATTAAAAGAATTCCAGAAGTAATAACTAAATTCAGTAATGTTTCTGGATACAAGGTCAACAGTCAAAAATAAATAGCATTCTTGTACACAAACAACAAACACACTGAGAGAGAAATAAGGTAAAAAACACCCTTCACTATAGCATCCAAAAAAAATGAAATACTTAGGAATAAATCTAACAAAGGAATTAAAAGATCTATACAGTGAAAATTACATTACTCTGAAAAAGGAAATTGAAGAGGATTTCAGAAAATGGAAAGATATTCCATGTTCATGGATAGGAAGAACAAACACCATGAAAATGGTCATTCTCCCAAAATTATTATACAGATTTAATGCAATGCCAATCAAAATGCCACTTGCTTACTTCACAGAACTAGAGAAATTATTCCTGAAATTCACCTGGAACCAGAAGAGCCCTAGAATAGCAAAGCCAATTCTGGACAACAAAGGCAAGGCAGGAGGCATCACAATCCCTGACTTGAAACTATATTATAAAGCTACTGTGAAAAAATCAGCATAGTACTGGAATCAAAACAGACCTGAAGATCAATGGAATAGATTAGAAGATACAACCACAGCTACAAACACACTCAGCCACCTCATCTTTGACAAAGGGGCCAAACATGTACATTGGAAGAAAGATAGCCTCTATAACACATGGTACTGGAAAAACTGGCTTTCCATATGCCGTATACTAAAAGCAGACCCGTGTCTATTGCCATGCATTCAAATGAAGTCAAAGTGGATAAAAGATCCGAATATTAAAACAGAGATACTAAATTTGCTGGAAGACAAAGTAGGTAAAAATCTTGATGACATAGAAGTAGGCAGAGAACAAAATCACAAACAAAAATCAAACTGCACAGGAAACACTTCCCAGAATCAACAACTGGGATCTCATCTTACTAAAAAGTTTTTGTGTGTCAAACAAAATCTCCAACAGAGTGAAAAGAAAACCCATGAACTGGGAAAATATCTTAGCCAGTTGTCCACCAGAAAAAGGACTTCTATCTAAAATATATGAAGAATTTTAAAAAATCAGGCCCTTAAAATTCAAGGACCCAACCCAAAAATGGGCATCTGAGATGAATACACACTTCTCAGAGAAATATAAATGGCAAATAAATATACGAAAAAATGTTCAATATCAATGATCATTCAGGAAATGCAAATTAAAACAACACTGAGATTCCATCTCACTGCAGAAAGAATGGCCAAGATTAAAAAACCAACCAGTAGCAAATGCTGGAGGGGGTGTGGGGAAAAAGGAACTCTCTCCACTGCTGGTGGGAGTGTAGACTGGTGTAACCACTGTGGAAGTCAGTGTGGAGATTCCTCAAGAAGCTAGGATTAGAGATCCCATTTGACCCAGCTGTCCCACTTCTGGGCATTTTCCCAGAAGAATTGAAAACATCGTACCACAGTGATACTGTGCACCCATGTTTATAACAACCTGATTTGTAATAGCCAAATCTTAGAAACAACCCAAGTGCCTATCGATCAATGGATAAAAAAGATGTGGTATTTTTATACAATGGAGTACTACTCAGATATCAAGAAAGATTGCATTGAGACTTTTATAAGTAAATGAACACAACTTGAGACCATACTTATACCGTATTGTCTCCCTAGTGTAAGAAACAGTATATATGATCCAAAATCTGCAATAAATACTGTGTAAGGGTAATAAACTGCTCAAAGAGCAAAAGTAATTGGAAAAGGAGGAAAGAAGGAAGGGAAAAGGAAAAAGACATAAATCTTTACATATGTATATGTAAGATAGCTAAAATGACTATACTGCTGAACGTATTAGTTATTGAGAAAGAACAGTTAATACTCATATGTTTAGATCAATTTTACATGTCTATATCTGCTAATCTAAACAACTGTGTTGAAGGTAACAATATGAAATATTGCAACTATTGTCAAGTTCCTATCATCTTGTTTAGTAAACCTATAATGTTACTGTTTTGGATTTGCTGCTATCATTTGTTTGTCTCTTTTGCTTTTTGTCTTTCTTTTCTGTGTTTTTTTCCTCTGAAATAAAAAAGTAGACCATATACTAGCCCTTAGAATATGCTTAAGTGAATAAAAAAAGAATTAAAATTATCCCATTCATATTATCTGATCAGAGTGCCATGAAATTGCAAACTAATGAAAAAATAAATGCTGAAAACTCTGTAAACACGTGGAAATTTATTAATACCCTCCTAAACAATCAACAGGTCACAGAGGAAACTAAAGAATAAATTAAGCAATATTTGCAAGCAAATGAAAAAGTGAATACAACTTACTGGGACCAGAGGGACACAATGAAAGCAGTCCTCATATGGAAATGTATTGTGGTGAACCCTTATATCAGGAAAACAGAACAAACACAAATAAACAGCTTGATGCTACACCTCAAACATCTAGTAAAAGAAGAACAAATCAAGCCCAAAGAAGGGAGGAAATTATGAAGATCAGAGCAGAAATTAACATAATTGAAACTAAGAAAACAACACAAAGAATTAGTAAATCAAAGAGTTGGTTCTTTGAAAGAATAAATAAAATTGATAAGGCTCTAGTTAACCTTATCCAAAAAAAAGAAAGAAGAAACACATATTCATGCAATGAGGAATAAAAATTGTGAAATTGTGAAATAAAGAAGACACTATAGAAATACAGAAGATCATCAATACCTACTTCAAAAACTTTTACTCACATAGGTTCAATAACAGAAGAAATGGACAGATTCCTAGAAACTTATGAATTATCAAAGCTGGATCAAGAGGATGTAAAACTGCTGAATAATCCAATTTCAGCTAATGAAATTGAAAATATAATTAGAACCTTACCAACAAAGAAAAGGCCAAGTCCTGATAGGTTCACTGCAGAATTCTACAAGTAATTTAGGGAAGACTTAATGCCAACACCCCTCAAACTGTTCAACGAAATTGAAAGGTTGGCAAGTGACACTAACTCTGGAAGCAAGTATTACCCTAATACCAAAACCAGAGAATGACCCAACCAAAAAGAGAACTACAGGCCAATCTCCCTAATGAACACAGATGCAAAAATTCTCAATAAAATACTGGTAAGCAGAATGCAGTGCATCATCACAAAGATTACACACCACGAACAACTGGGATTCATGCCAGGAATGCAGAGATGGTTCGACATGCAAAGCAGTAAACATATGCAACACACCACTAGAGCCAAAGTCAAGAATCACACGATCATCTCAACAGATGCAGAAAAACTTTTGATAAAAAGTCCAACATTGATTCACGATTTAAAAAAAAAGCACTATGGAAAATCAGAATAGATGATCTTTACCTCAATCTGATAAAAGCCATATGCAATAATCCAACAGTCAACATCTTACTATATGGACAAAAACTGAAAGCTTTCAACCTAAAATCAGGAACAAGACAAGGGTGTCCACTGTAACCACTCCTATTCAATACAGTTCTAGAAACATTAGTCAGAGGAGTTAGACAAGAGAGAGAAATAAAAGGAGTAGAAAAGGAAAGGAATAAATTAAATAATCATTACTTGCAGATGACATGATACTCTACATAGAAGACCCCCCAAACTCCACTGAAAGACTTCTAAATCTAATAAGCAAATTCAGTAATGTAGCTGGATGCAAAGTCAACACTCAAAAATCAATACTATTCCTCTACACAAACAACAAATTCATTGAAAGAGAAATAAAGATAAAAGCACCCTTTGTAATAGCACCCAAAATAATGAAATATTTAGAAATCAATCTAATAAATGGAGTATAAGATCTATACAATGAAAATTACAGTACTCTGACAAAAGAAATTGAAGAGGATTTCAAAATATAGAAATACATTCCTTGTTCATGGATAGGAAAAACAAGCATTGTGAAAATGACTATTATCCGAAAACAGTTATACAGATTTAATGCAATTCCAATCAAAATACCACTTGCATACCTCACAGATCTAGAGAAATCATTCCTAAAATTCATCTGGAGAAAGAAGAGTCCTAGAATAGCAAAGGCAATTCTGGACAACAAAGGTAAGGCAGGAGGCAGCACAATCCCTGATGTGAAATTATACTACTAAACTATGGTGATAAAATCAGCATGGTACTGGCATAAAAACAGACCTGAAGATCAATGGAATAGATTGGAAGATACAGCCACAACTACAAACACACTCAGTCACTTATCTTTGACAAAGGGACCAAACATGTTCACTGGAACAAAGATAGCCTCTTTAACAGATGGTGCTGGAAAAAGTGACTTTCCATATGCCCAAACTGAAACTAGATCTATGTCTATCGCCATGCATTCAAATGAAGTCAAAGTGGATAAAAGATCTGAATATTAAAACAGAGACATTAAATTTGCTGCAAGACAAAGCAGGTAGAAATCTTGAAGACATAGGGTTAGGCAGACAGTTCATGAACAAAAATCAAACCGCTTGGGAAATACTTCCCAGAATCAGCAACTGGGATCTCATCCTATTAAAGAGATTTTTCATGTCAAAAGAAATCTCCAACAGAGTGACTAGAAAACTCACAAACTGGGAAAAAACTCTTAGCCAACTGTCCCTCAGACAAAGGACTTCTATTCAGAATATATAATGAATTTTTAAAAATCAGGACCCCAAAATTCACATCCCAAATTCAAAAATGGGCATTGGAGATGAATACACAATTCTCAGATGAAGAAATACAAAATACATGAAAAGATGTTCTGCATCATTGGTCTTTAGTGAAATGCAAATTAAACCAATGCTGTGATTCCATCTCACTCCAGAATGAACCAAGAACGAGAAATCTACTAATAACAAATACTGGGGTGCCTGTAGGAAAAATCATCTTCTACTGTTGGTGAGAGTGTAGACTGGTGCAACCACTGTGGAAATCAGTGTGGAAGCTCCTCAAAATTCTAGGATTCAGGATCCCACTTGGCCCAGCTATCCTTCTCTTGGTCATCTTTTCAGAAGAATTGAAAGCATGAAACTACAGTGATGTATGTGCATCCATATTTATAGCAGTACAATTCGTAATAGCCAAATCTTGGAAACAACCCAAATGAACATCAACCGAGGAATGGATAAAAAATATGTGGCATTTTTATACAACGGAGTACTACTCAGTTGTACAAAAGGATTGTATCAAGGCTTTTATAGGTAAATGAATGCGACTTGAGACCACACTCATAGTGAAATAAATCTTACATGTGCAAATACTCCATTGTCTCCCTAGCATAAGAAACTGAAGGAGTAAATAAGATGCAAAATCTACAATAGATATTGTGGAAGAATAAGAAACTGCTTAAAGGGGAACAGTAGCTGGTATAAGGGAAAGGAGCAAAAAAGAAGGGAAAAGGAAAAAGATATAAATTTGTATGCATACATATATCTATACCTATATCATTATCTATATCTATATCTATATGATAGCTAAGAAGATTATCCTACTCTCTATTAGCTCTTGGAAAAGAACAGTTAATACTCATACAATTTGATCATTTTTGCATGCATCTATCTGGCAATCTAAGCAACTCTTTGGAAGAGTACAATATGCAATTTAACAATCATTGCTAAATTCCTATCATCTTGTTTTGAAAGTCTATATTGCTATTTTTTGGGGGGTTATTGGTCGTTCTTGTACTTGTTCTTTGTATATTTATTTTGTTTTTGGTTTCTATTTTCTGGGTTTTTTTTCTCTTTACAATAAAAATAAATATATTTTTCAAAAGATTTTTTAAAAAGAAGCAGTTAGCTTATAATACCTCAAAGGCAAGAAATTGAGTACTTTTAACTTTGCTTCCATTTGTTTTTTACTGGCATTGACACCAGAAAAATTATATGCTCCACACATGAGTTGAGCACGCTGTTACAGCAAAATCTAAGTCTGGAGTCTCAGACATGTCAGCTCTTTCTTCATTCTTTCTTAACATCTCTGTCCCAGTATATGAACCGAGGAAGCCAAGGGAGGACGGATGCAGCACCCACAGTGTGTGTTAAGTTGGATCACTCATGGAAGCAAGGATGCAAAAAATAAATATACAGAGTATATTATGAATATCTATACAACATTAAACATAAATAAATTATACACACTGTTTATGTATGTAATGCCAACGGAACAAACTTGGGGAACAAAAAATAAATACAAATGCATTTATGGGTCACTCAGTGTAAAATGTGTATTCAGTATGCAGTTAATTGCTTCTCCATTAGCTAAGTGCTTGCCCTCCAAGGGACTCAGTAACCCTGGAGAGGCCCAAGTTTACACAGTCGTCTCCTGATTCCTGTGGGCTAAACTCTTAACATCGCATCATGGTCCCACATGACATGGTTTTAAAATGATAAGACTCACATCAGAGTCGTTTTGGTCACAATTTACCCAAGAGAATGCTAATATTTTTAGCATTTCCCAGACTATTTTCAAGGATTCTTGTTTCATGCTGAAAATATAGGACTTACTGAAGTCTGTACAGACACATCTCAATAGGTCTTCACAGCATAACTTTGGGCGTGCTAATTGTGCCATTTCTGTTCCACAAATGAGGAGACTAAGCTCTGGAGAAAATAAGCAATTTCCAAGGACATGAACAAGTCCATCATACTTGCAAGACCTAAACCTCTATCCTATTTCTCTGTTAATAATCTTTTTCCATCTCTCCATAGGTCGAAGAAGATGGAACCAGTTTTTCAGAAGGACGGGAGAGAAAATCCCATCATTTACACAGTTTTCCAAAAATGAATTACTCATTTCTGACACACAATTTAAAATAGCATTTCCCTCTTTTCCAAGACCAAGGTAAGCTTCTCTATGTAATAAACACCTCTAATTTAAAAAGATAAGGGAAATAGAAACAGTAGGGTGTCTGCAGTATGACCCTATCTCAGTATCTCCAATATGGTTCCATCAGTGCCTCTTCTGAAACTGACTTGGAGAAACTGGGGTTTAGCTCAGTGGCAGAGCATCTGCCTCATGTGCGCAAGGCCCTGGGTTCCATCCCAACCCCACTTTAGAGAACTGAGATATCTTCAACTGAGGGATGTAGATCAGTGGTAGAATGACTGCTCAGTATGTGTGATGTGCTGGTTTTCATCTCCAAAACTACTGGGAATAAGATGTGTCAAGTGTTTAAGTGCAAAAGCATTTTAAACAGCAGAGAGTACATGAATTTTCATGTAGATTTCCTTAAGAAAATGAGAAAAACCTCAAATATGATGACGTGATTGGGGAGATGGCAAATTCATTGTTTTCACTATAAGTTACATTATTATTGAAGCGGTTAGCCTCCAAAACATTGTGCCAATACAGTAGTTCTATTGACTCTAGAAGAATTACTATGAATGTACTGAGATTATTACTTCAATTTCACGATTTCTTCATGAACTCATTTTTTCATTTTTTGCTCATCTAGAAAATCTAGGATTGCATTTATCAAAGGCAGACATGAGACTAAGTTAGATACGGCTTTAAATCTTGAAGTTTTATAGTATAGAATATAAAAATTCCATAATCTTCCATTTGTTTCACAATAAATGAGAAGTATATGTATGAATGACCTCTCCCATTACTTTGCTGTCTCTTTGGGTCTGTCTGTGCATATATCTCTCCATCATCTATGAGCAAAACAGGTTCATAAGCATTGCATTTAACCAAGGATTTACTAAAGAAAATATGGTTTAGGAGATAAACTCATTTAAGATTTGTGGTCATGACACATCATTTCTTTGCTTTGTTTCTCATTTGCGTTACACACGTTATGGAAGTCAACTGTGTAATCTACGAACATGTCTTAGCCACAACAATGTGGATCTAACACTATAGAGATGTTTTATATACTATGCTTCATACCTGGCAGCAGAATAACAACCTGAACAATGTCCTAGAAAGATGTCCATATTCTTATCTATAAAATTCTGTGATGATATTGCATTAGATTAGACAGAAAGAACTACACACAATGATTAAGTTGAGATACTGGAGAAGGTGAGATTATCCTAGTGTACTCACATGGCTGCAGAGAGAATACTTGTCATTAGAGAACATAGCAATAAAACAAAACAAGAAAAAAATGACATCTGTATCTCAGATTATTTAGAGGGTGACACACCAGCAAACACAGATAATGCAGAGTTCTGAGTCCGGTGACCTGGGGAGGGGTCGAGGGAAACCATGGACCACAGTGGCTCTCAGGGCCAGGATGAGCAATCCGCAGGCTGAGGTCAAACTCCGAGGTCATGAATCTCAGCCCTCCACATCCGTAATGCAGCTGACTGCTGACAATAACAACAGCAGGGCGTTGTTATTGTCTAAGACACAAGGGGATTCTCTCGACACAAATAAAATGTGTGCTGTAAGGAAATCTTGGAATAAGAGGACTCTGAGAGCCCTGCGCCCTAAGCACAATGATTGACACAACCTCTCCTCTGAGAGAGAGAATAAATTGAGAAACACTGAAGAAATCCAAAGATTTGAGAGGAAGAGCATGTGAAAATTAACGTCCATCAAGAGTAAATTTACCCGATGACACACTCACCCATACCTGAGCCACGTGTGCTGTGACCCACCTCCCTGTACCTACACTGAGCCCAGCACTGCATCCTGAGAGTAATAGTACAGCCAGCCAGCACCAGGGTGGGGCTGGACACACACTTTCTGCTGTTCTCAGGTGCTATTCCATTGGATTCTCAAAAGTGTATTTGGAGGTAAGTCCCAATGTGCCTAGCAAAATTTATTTGGCTGATTCATAAAATTAAATACAAAGTTAGTTTGAGACCAGTGTTCAAAGACACCGAACAGAAAGATTACTTATGAGTGCAGATGTGCCCCTTCTAAGAACCCAAGTTTTCATATCCAGTGCTGTTTGTTCTTTCCAAACTGTCTCTGTTGGTTTCATAGGACTTGAACGTTACATGCAGTGCACTGTCCCTACTGGGTATTCACTTGTGAATTTCTCTTCTAGGCAACCTCTAGCATAACACTTGATACAAAAGAAATAATGACTAAAGCTAAATTAAGTAAAATTAGAATGCTATCAAATTCAGTAACATTACATTGGTTGATAATTACCTCATCTGAAATTTGGCTCTGTCTGCTAATTGTCATGTACTCTTGTATAAATTCAACCATTTTGTTACCAAAATACTTGCTATGAAAATGGGCATCAGTAAACCATCTAATGGCATTGGAGAGAGGACTAAATGACATTTAAGTCTGGAAAGGAACAACTACAGCAACTTAGAGGGCTAGGCTCAATCTCAACTGGTAGAGAGATTTATTGCAGGCATGGGACAATGGACAATTTCCTGTCTGCTACTCTGACTCAGTCTACTTATATACAAAATTAATACATGGGGATTACAATCCATGAAGACCTCTTCTCTTCAAAAAAGAATTCTACAGATATGCCATTTCCCAGTTTTTTGTAACACCAAGTTTTAGATCTTCAGAATATGGAAAAAAAAACTTTTTGCAGTGATAAAATAATGCATACACATTTTACCAGCCATGTAACTCACTTTTGCTCCTCTTGCTGCTCTTCTCCCCTCTCTGCTCTAGGGTGCCTTGGGCCTCTGCAATACCATCCATGGAGAATAGCACGGAGGTGAGCGCGTTCTTCCTGCTGGGACTCACTGCTGACCCGGAAATGCAGGGCCCCCTCTTTGCAGTGCTCCTGCTGGTCTACCTCATCACTCTCATAGGCAACCTCGGGATGATCCTGGTGATTCTGCTGGATCCTCGTCTGCACACGCCCATGTACTTCTTCCTCAGCAACCTGTCCCTGGTGGACTTCTGCTACTCCTCAACAGTCACCCCAAAGGTTTTGGCTGGTTTGCTTACAGACAACAAACTCATCTCCTACAATGCTTGTGCTGCTCAGATGTTCTTCGTCCTCTTTGCCACTGCAGAGGGTTACCTCCTGGCCTCCATGGCCTATGATCGCTTCGTAGCTGTGTGTCAGCCCCTGCATTACCCTATGATCATGACGAGGAATGTGTGTGCTCGCCTGGCCCTCGGCTCTTACATCTCTGGTTTCCTGACTGCTGCTACTGATGTTGGACACATCTTCTGCCTCCCTTTCTGTGTGACCAGCATGGTACACCACTTCTTCTGTGATATTCCAGCAATCGTGACTCTGGCTTGTTCTGATAAACACATGAATGAATTGATTCTTGTTTTCATCTCAACCTGTCATGTTATTTTTTCACTGGCTGTTATTTTAATATCCTACCTGCTCATATTTATCACCATTTCAAGCATTCAATCAGGCGAGGGAATCAAGAAGGCTTTGTCCACCTGTGCCTCCCACCTCACTGTAGTCT
>RJWM01005115.1:0-94994 GCA_004363535.1 Dasyprocta punctata | reverse complement strand
TGCTTCACGGTGTCACCCCGAGGGCTGGGGTCCTGGGGATCGGGCTTCCAGCAGCTCTCCCACCATGGTGGAGGGCCATGCCCACGGGCGCCGTGCAGACCCCTCACGCGGGCGGCCCAGGCCTAGGATGTGCAGGATTCACGAGCCGAGGAGTCGTGAGCCAGGGGTGCTCACCTGTGCTGGGCTGCGTTGGCAAAGGAAGGCGAAGGCAGACCCAGCCAGAGACTCTGAGATGGAGACTCACTCGCCTCTGCCTCAGGAAGCTCTGCGGCCTCAGCCCCGGCACACGCAGGAGTCTGAGGACTTGGGCAAACGTGGGCGGCTTTTTCTGCGTTTCCGCGTCTGTTTTTATACCCTCCTCCTCCCCTCCTCCTCCCTCTCTCCGTCCTCGTCCACCTCTCTTCCTGCTTTCACTTCTTCCTCTGCTCTCTCCTTTCGCACCTGCCATTCTTCCCGTTTCTCTCCTTTCTCTTTGTCTCCCTTATTTCTCTTCATTCATCCGTTGAATGAGTGGGCACAGGCGGTCTGCCACATGCCAGGAAAGACACTGGACGCCGGGGTGCCATTCATTCTCAGGGGATTCAGTCCCTGCTGTGCGCCAAGCACTCTTGTGGACATTGGATCCATAATGATGAACAAAGAGACAAAATCCCCTGTTACCTTGAAGCTGCAGTTGGGGAAGATGGACAGAAAGAGAAACAGGAGAGACACAGGGCACATTAGAGAGTGGCAAAGTCTGCAGAGAAAGGAAAGCGGGGCTGAGGCGTGGGAGATGCCAGTGGTTGGGGCTCATGGGCTGGGCAGGGAAGGCCTCGCCGTGGTGGTGGCAGCGTGCCATGAAGTCAGGGGGCTGAGGAGGCAGTGCTCCTGGAGATGGTGCAAAGGCCCCGAGGTAGGACCGTGCCTTGTGTGTTTCAGTCTCACTAGGAGGCTGTAGAGCTGGAGAAGAGCCAGTGGGGAGGCGGGCCACCGGAGGCCCAAGCAGACGGCTGATGGACGGGTGGGGGTGTGGGGTGCAGGCTGCCTAAGGACTTTGAGTGAGTGGGAGTAAAGAAATAACACCACTGATTTACAATTTACTGGCTGTAGTGAGTCTGGTAAATAAGAATTCAGCTCTTAGCCTCGTGGGAGAGAAAACTGTCAACACTTAGGAAAGTGAGATCAAAATGCTATGGTGGCTGTGACCAAATCCGTCCCAGGGTGTCAAGGGGGGCCTTTGTGCCTGGACTGGAGGCACCGCTGAGGAGCCGGGCAGCCTCTGTACTGGTGGTGCCTTTTGAACTGAGGCTTTAAAGATGCAGGGGCCGTGTTTTCCATGGGATGGGGGCAGGACCTGCGTGAGCAAAGGCGTGGTCCCGGGGGCATGGGGCAGGCTGGCGGTGACAGCCGGGCTCAGCAGGGCTGGAGCTGGAGCCACGTCTCCTCTTGGAAGGTCGTGCGCCCCATGAGCTCCAGGAAAGAGGCAGTGGGCTCTTGAGGGATGTCACGCAGAGGAGGTTTGTGACTGGATGGGGCTGACCTCTGCGGTGTAGGTCAGGTCAGTCTGCAGAGTCCTCGCCTTCCACGTCGTCCCATACTTCGCTGGGAAGTGGCTTGAGGAGTCTGACTTTGCCAAAGCATAAAGCTGTCTGCTTGCTGCTCCTTCCTGCCCAGCTGGGCTGGGTGCTGACATGAGGATCAGGAATGAGCATCTTACTGGGGACTGAAGGAGCCATGGGGGGCTTTTCTGCCCCAGTTATGGCCCTGGCACCTGCAAGGCTGCATTGCTGTACCCAGCAGAGGTCAGAATGGAGACAGAAAGGCAAGGTGCCCTTCCCTGCAAAACTGGATCCTTCAGGTTCTGCCTGTAGCATGGAAAATGAGGGCTCCCAGAGCATCTTACTCAGGAGATTCTCGCTGCGCACATGGCCTGGGCTGAGATAAAACCCCGAGGCACAGAGCAGGGACAACAGACAATAGCAAATAGATGAGCGCATCTAACCATGCCAGTGCTCTGTAACAATGAAAACTGTGGGAAAGTTACAACACTGCAGGTGCAAAGGCAGGCGTGGCGCCATGGAGGGAGGATGCTCTTTCTGGTGGAAGGTCAGGGAAACCTCCAGGAGCTAAAAACACAGTGTGAAGATGTGGAAGGTGGTGTCCTGGGCATCGGGGTGTATCAGGGGCCTCAGCAGCAAGGTGGGGCCGTGAGATTAGTTTGGCAGCGTGAGTTGAAGGGGTGGGGAAGGAGGCGGAGAATCTGTAGTGACCTGGGGCCTCCTGGGCTCTGCTGGGGTCTCAGGATGTTCCAAGTGTGGAAGATGTTGAATTGGGGATGGCCTGATTGGATTGATACTGAAGGTGCAGTAGAGGGCAGGGGACAAGACTGCAAGCAGGGAGGCCAGGAGGTGGCCACCCTAGAGGTCTGGGGGCTGCGATGCGAGCAGGAGGGGTGTGGGGGTGAACAGGTCAGACTGGTGCCATTTCGAAGGTCTTTAGAAAAAGCCTGTGAAATGGGCTGTCTCAGCACACAGTGTCCAGAGACTAGTCAAAGGACAACGGTGGTGTCCTTGTCAGGCAGAGATGTGCAGCCAAATGGACCTTCGCAGGTCCACCAAGATGTGCCGACAGCCCTGAGGCCATCACGGGGGAAGGCCGGCCGTGAGCTCCTGCAGCAGGCGGCACCTGGGCCACGTCCTGAGAAGGGATTAGGAATGTGCTCCGTGGGTAGGAGGCAGAGGAGGAAGGGCATTCCTGGCAGAGGGAACAGCCCGTGCTGGGGTGAATCTGACTGTTCAAAAACCTCTTCCCCTCTGGGGAATCTGAGAAGACTGGGCTTGCTGGTGGCTCC
Organism: Dasyprocta punctata; assembly: GCA_004363535.1. Lineage (NCBI taxonomy): Eukaryota > Metazoa > Chordata > Mammalia > Rodentia > Dasyproctidae > Dasyprocta > Dasyprocta punctata. The sequence goes on along the minus strand of RJWM01005115.1, from coordinate 92,164 downwards.
TGTTGGAATGGCTCCAGAAATGTCATTGTTTGGTGGCTTAAACCAAAAGCAGCACGGCGTATTTGGGAAAGTTTAACTCTGCTTCTAATGTGCAGCCTGAACTCTGATGGGGGCAGCCGATGCCTCCATTGGCAGGATCGGGGTAGGAAGTTTCCCGGACTGTGGAACTCTGCACAGCTCTCTGCGTAAGACCTGCAAAAGGTCCAGCATGCACCTTAGAGCGAGGGGGCTGTTCATGCAGGTGCTGGGGTCATCCCTGGCTCCATCCTGCACTTGGAGGCAAGTCTGCAGAGGCTAAGAGTGAGGGAGTGGGGCGGCTCCCCTCCTGCTAACGAGGCGTGGGACCCAGAGCAGTCCTTGGAAGCGGGCTGGAAGGTGAGAAGTGCACCTGCTGACCTGAGCGTTCTCCCTGGAGTGCTGAGGAGAACGGAGCAAATGAAGCCACAGGGCTCCCGGGGAGACAGTTGCTGGAAGGCTGTCCTAAAGCTCCACCATGACCTTCCCCGTCTTGGGGACACGCCAGGAGTGCCCTGGAAAATTCAGCAAAGCAGACAGTGGAGAAAGGATGGGAAGCAAACTGCAAATCCCTCGGCAGCTCCCCGGCTAGCACTGCCTCTTTGCATGATTCCAGTTCTCCTTCCTGGGCAGGCCCCCCAGGACTTGGCAGCGGGCGCCTTCCCGGGGTGAAAGTGCACCCAGGTACGGCAGGGCTCGCTGGGAAGGCTCGGCCCTCCCTCGGCTTCTCTGCTGCTGCTGCGGCTGAGTCAGGCTCAGGCTGCAGTTCGTCCCCCGAAGAGCTCTTGCAACATGCCGCGCCAGCTCCCAGGTACACAGCCCTCATGTGCGCCCGGAGCTGTGCTTACGTGTGTTCCGGGGAAGGCGCCCTGCCCGCCAGCCTCGGGGCCGGGCCTCCACCCTGCCTTTCTCTGTCTTGCTCTCCCCGCCTGCCCTGTCCTTCCCTGGGAACCGGGTCAGGAGCCCTGCTGGCAGGTGTCTTAGGGTGTGAATCAGGCCCTGGCAAGGGAAGGCGGAACGTCTGGGCCACCGCCAGGCAGGAGGGTTTATGGGATGGTCTGTCTGGTCAATATCCAATCTATTAAACCAGGAACCTGAAGATGATGGCTAATCTCTCTGTGGGAGAAGTTTGGGTAACTGGAAACCACAGCTGGGTCAGGGATGACTCAGTTAATGTTTCCATGCCTTTTGTGTTGAATTTAGTTTCACATAGGTACTCATCTGTGTCAAATTCAGATTGGTGAAAGCTGGCTGTCACTGGCATCTCAGATGTAGAAAATTTCTGCCTTCAGCTGGGCCAGTGGGTCTTGGGCTGGCCGGACTTTCCAAAGCAAGCGCGCTGCTGCTGAGGGCCAGGTGAGAGCCCTCAGATGCTTCATCGCAGCGATCCGGACAGCTGTGACTTCTGCTGCTCGTGTCGACTCAGTTCAACAGAGCTTCTGGGGTTTATCTGTGCCAGTCAATATGACTAAGTCCTAGGTCTTAACGAGAGCAAGGCTCCAGGCCATGTCCTCAGGGCGGGAGCTCATGGTGCAAAGCTACACTCAGACATAACCTCCCAGACGTGGTGAGGCAGCATGGTAAGTGGAGGTAGGGTGAGAAGGAGTGAATGCTGTTGGAAAAGCAGGGGCTCCAGGATGGCTTCCCCGAGGAGTTGAGCATTGGATGGGTCTAGAAGAGTGCACGGAGATGGATAGTCTCCAACTGCAACCTGTGAGGACTGATCGAAAAACCCAGTATGTTTCTACATTGCAGAAGTTATTACAGTACAAGGCCCGTCGCCATCGGTCCCTTTCAGAACGCTCCCCCTTGCTTGACCACAGTTGTCCCGCCATCCTTGCCACCTCCTGAAGCAGTTCTGAAAGTCCTGTCATGAGTGTCTTCCATTGTGCCATCATGGCTCCTCAGGGGCCTAAACTGACTCAGATGTTCACCTCTCCTGGTCGTGTTGACTATGGAGAAAGCCAGAAGCCACAGCGTCAGCTTCGGTGAATTGGGAGGAGGCCACAGCTCAGTGCTGCCACGAGCCTGCCTCTCTGTCGAATGGCACTTAGCAGCGACATTCACTGTGCTTCTTACCACACCTCGTAAAGAAACGAAAAGGAGGTCCCAGTCTTTCCAGAAAGTGCTAAGAATGATGAGCTAAGTACATCCAAAGCAAGGGGCAGTATTCTGAGGGGTATTGGGGCAGTGTATCTTTTACTGTCTTAGGTTTTTAAAAAACATTTGCCTTATATGTCGATCACCCCCATATTTGGTCATTTTGGGGGTGGCTTCTTGTTATACCAGTTTTGAATATAAATGATTAATTCATTTGCAACACTTAGTGAGAAGCAGAGCTTACTAGCACCGGGGTTGCCTTTATGTGGGGCTTCTGAGTGACTTCCCCTCCTTCACTCTGTGGAGGGGGTACATGGTCTCTGCCCTTTAGGAAGTGTTCCATAGCAGGAAAATTTGAGAGGCGGTGCATGAATGAATATCTTCAAAGAGAGGTAGATCAGTGTATTGGGCATGGAGTAAAAGATCCAGAGCTATATTGTTCTTCTGACTTTCTCTTTTAAAATTACCATATTTCTCCATGACTAGGACAATTTGTTATTCATCTCTGTCCCTTCAAAAGTCATCCCAGTGACTGTCACTTTATTCCCCAAGTGTAGAATAAATTCGATGTCTTCCCTGACCAACCTTTCTAATGATTTGGTGACCTCCCTTGGAAGGTTCTTCACCTTGCTTCAGCTGCCCGTGTCTGACTGAAGTCATGCAGGCCTACGTATGAAGAAGAGTAGCAGTGCGTTTGCCGAGCTCAGGGGCATCCCTGGCCAAATCAGTGTGGTTCCGAAGTTCTCGGCCTCAGCAGAGATGATTCCATTTGAGGCAGAAAGAAGAACATAACCTCATCATCTTGGTCTCTATCAGACAGAAGAAGCTGGGTTTTACAGAGGGTGGTACTTTCTAGAAGAATGGTAGTCAAGGAGAGGTCACCAGCTTGTTATCAAAGATTTCTCTGTTTTTGTTTTTGTTTTTGTTTTTGGTGATACTAGGAAATGAAAATAGTACCTTTGTCCCGAGCTCCATGTCCAGCTCTTTTTGTTTTTCATTTTGAGGTAGGGTCTTGCTAAGGTGCTAAGCTGCCTAGGAAACCTTCCACCCTCCTGTCTCAGCCTCCCAGAGTGCTGGGTTTACAGTTGTGCACCACCATACCCAGCCCATTGATGGTGGCATCTTTATCAATAGGCTTGTGTTTGGAATTGGAAACCTGAGAGGAAAGGACAGAAATCAGAGAGCAAATGGGTTGGTCAGAGTTCCATCTATGGTGATGCATCCAACGGTAGAATCAATTCAACACCCTTGATATCCTAGGCTCAGTGTCAGACACGGGACACCTCCATGAGATGTGACCTCAGGTCCCGGCGTCTCCCGGGCTGGTGGGGAAAGGAGATGTGTCAATAGGCAGATAGAGCAGACGGCAACTTCGGGGACGCGAAGCTGCAGGGTGAGCCGCAGTGTGCTTAGGGCGGCCCAGGCTGAGCCCCGAAGGGCCCGCAGTGACCCACTATGGAGAGTGGGCAGGGAGGGCAGAGGGACCAAAAGTGCAGGGAATAAGAAAGAGAATGAAAAGCAAGTCAGGTCTGGCAAAGAGGAGGAGAGCAGTGAGTGAGGGATGACGCTTGGCCGGGTGAAGGAAGATCTTCAGGTCCAAACGTGAGGGTCTTCGACGGTGTCTGCTCCTCCTCTGGAGGAAAGACGCTCTGGTGGCCTGGTACTGATTTGTTTGACTTAACATTATGTTCTTAATTTTCCTACAAAGGACTGATATTTATCCTTTTTATGACAGATTAGTACTCCATGATGTATAAATATCACTTTTTTTTTTATCCATTTAAGGAAGATGAAATTTTAGCAGCTTAATCTCTCAGCTGCTCTTTGGGAACTAACTTCCAGGGAAGCCAGAAATGTCGGTGACGGAGACTGTACTGAGGGTGACGCTGTGTTCTTCAGCCATCCCTTCTGTGAGGCCCCAGCCTGAAGCTCAAACCAGGCCGGGGCGCTTCCAGCCCCAGTTCCCTCCTTTGTGCGTGGCTTGTGATGAGGTTCAGAGCAATCAGAGATGGGGGTCTGGTCGCTGGAGAGCGCCCTGCCTGCTGGCCGGGCAGGTTGGCGTGTGGACGTCACTCCGCGGAGCCTGCACCGGCGGGGATGAGAGGAGCGGGGGAAAGACAGACTTCATCCTCCTCGGACATCCGTGCTCAAAGCCGGGACTGAGTCTGAGAAGGCTGTCAAGGCGTCTCCTTGGAATGCTTCTCTAAAGACGGTCACTTAAGGGAATGAGCAAGACAACATTTACAGAGACAGCGTCCAGGCACAGCCTGAGTCCAGCTGAGTTCAGGAGTGAGGGGTGACAGTGGGGAAGTGTGTCCAAAAAATAAAAAAAGAAAGAAAAGCAAAGCAAGGCAGGGCCAGTGCTCCTGCCCTGTGGGTTGTACACGGGAGGCAAACCTGCTTTGCAAATGTGTCTGTTTGTGTTGTGAGTGACTCAGAGGTCAGGGACAAGTTCAAACACACATAAGTGCAATTTAAAAGCAAATGAGATAACGCTGGAGGAAGTTCATGATACAATGTGACTTTTTACATAACACCTTTTTCTCTGGAATCCACAGCATCTGGTGCTTCAGCATGGCCCCGGCAACCACAACAGTGCTTCCGGAGCCACCGTCTTCCTGCCTTCGGGGCTCTGGAAATGCCTTTGGAGGGGCTCGCTCGCCTGCTCTCCCCCGGCTGAGGAGGAAATGCAGAGGGCGAGGTGGAGATGCTCCCTAACAAAGTTCCTCAGATTCAGTGTTGGGTGTGGGATTTATTCAGCAAATGCCTGCCAACCCCGAGCCCCTACAGGTGCCAGGGTCAGGCAGCAGTAGAATGTTCTGCTTTCAGCATTGTGGTTTTGTTATTAAGGCTAATATTTATAGTGATAAGTGCTAGGCATTGAACTGTGCCAGAGTTGAATGGTCTCATTTAACTTTCCTAATGGATCTAGGAGACAGGTCCTAAGACATCCCCCACTTCACAGATAAGTAAACCGAGGCTTAGGTAGGTTAATAATAGACTCAAAGTCAGGGCCCAGGCAACCTGCTCTAGACCCCAGCTCCTAATGCTGCACGATGTTGTAAAGCACTGACAACCTCCCCTTCCCCTGCCGACAGCAGGCTTCGCCCCACCTGGCCCCTTACAGAAGAGGAAGTAGTGGAACAAGAGAAAGGAGCAAAGAAACATGGGGAAGACAGCACCAGCGCCCTGAGAAGGGGCAAATGGTGGTTCTGAGTGTTGGGAAGAGACAGCCAGTGCTGAGGGTAACGTCCCAAAGACTCTTGCTCTGTCTAGGGGTCACGTCACTTCCTTTTAATTAACCCTTGTGGTTCCGCCATTCGCACTATCTGATATTGCATTGAGAATACTCTGGATGGGTCTTGTTTATGGTCCCCCACTTGGTCCAAACACAGCATATGGCAGGGTTATGGAGCCCAGGACTGGGTACTCGGAGAGGCCAGGGTGACCTCCAGTGCCCCGCAGTCATCCAGGCATCCTGCTGGGAGATTGCTTGCTGGCCCCCTTTGCAGACAGTACAATCTCCCGATGCTCAGGGCCCTGGTATAAAACGGCTCAGGATGGACAGATAATCTTACCTCCTCTGCATATTCTAAATCAGCTCAAGATTACTTATAATACCTGATACAGTGTGAATGCTATTAAATATTGTGATAGCATATTGTTTTTAGTGGATAATGACATAAAAGGCCATACATATTCAGGACAGACACAGTTCTTTTCCAAACGGATCTGTGGTCAGTTCAGTGCATGAATGTAGAACCCAAGGACACAACAGGCCAACTTTGGGTTGTGTTTACTTAGTTCCTCCAGTGACAGATATTTCCTAAGCACCTAGTATGTGCAAATGAAATAAAGTTTCTCTTGTCATGAAGCACACATTTAGTGGAGAAACGGATTAGTTCAGCAGCTGTACGTTTTTATCGAACACACTGTGTGCAGGGAATAGGCTCTGGAGATAGAGTAACGAGCCGAGGTTGCTCTCTTGTCATTGGCTGGTTTAGACAGACGTTTCCATGATGCTTATCACCCTGGTTTCCGGGGGTTACGCCGCAGGCAGCCAGGTCTGCACCTGAACCCAGGTCCTGGTCCTTCTGAGCAGAAGCCAGCCTACATCTCCCAGCCTCCTTTGCAGTTAGGTGGGGATGATGAATGCAATGGCCAGGTTTGCCTCTGCTGTGATCCTCCTTCCTCTCTGACTGCAGTCTGAGGTTGTGCCAGGAACAGAGAAGCCCTTGGGGTGCCAGGCCCTTTGCTAGAGGGGGCTTAGTCCTTCAGGGGCTCAGCATGATGGCTTCCAGCCGGACACTGGGTTGGTTCTCAATGCATTTGCATTTGTCGCTCAGTCACTGAACCTGTTTTAAGCTCTTGGATGTGTGTGCTCCTTTCTAAGTAAGTCATTGGGAGTTTTAGTGGTGTTCCTCTGAGGAGACCAACTCTGCATAAATAATCTAAATTTTACCTGGGACAATGGTCTATCAGTTTGTCCCCAGCACTTTCTTCAGCCTACTTTTCATCTGCCTGGACTCCCACAGGTCAGAGTCCAATCCTGGGCAGTAAAGTGATTGAGGCACCATCATCTCCCTGCTTAGAGAAGGGCCCCGGTCCCCAGGTCTCCTGCTCCCTCTTTTTTATCTCCTTGCTCTTTCTTTCCCTCACCTGAAACTTATTCAGTATGTCAGGTATCTCCTTTATTACAGGCTGGGGATATAGCTCAGTAGCACAGTGCCTGCTTGGCAAGTGCAAGGTTGTGAGATTGATCTCTGGCACCAAAAGAAAAAAAGAGATGGGGATTTCAAATGCATTCATTGAGGTATAATGGGCATATTACAACCTGGTACAGTTTTATGTATGTACACATGCACACACCCACCATCAATCAGGATAATGAACATACCTGTTACTCCTGAAAGAACCCCATGTCCCTTTGAAATCTTGTCTTTACTTACTGTCCCTGTCACCATAGTTCAAATTTTGTAGTATTTTATATCCATGGAATTATGTAGTGTAACCCTCCCCTCACCTCCCACCCCACACTGTCTTGGTACTGTGTTAGCTTTCTATTACCGTGACAAAATGCCTGATCTAAACAACATAAAGAAGAAAAGATTCATTTTGACTCATGGTTTCAGAGGGTTCTGTCCCTGGTAAATTTGTTCCATTGCTGTGGGACACAGAACATCACAGGGGAAGGGTATGGTGGAGCAAAACTGCTCATGTTGTTGCCCCCAAGAAACAGAGAGGGGGAGAAAATACCACAGAGGTAGGGGACAGGGCCAAGACATAGCCCCATAGTCATGTCTCCATGATCCATTCCCTTCAGCTAGGCCTCATTTCTAAATTCCTATCACCCCCAAAATAAGGTCAAACCAGCCCTAGTGTGATTTTTCGGGGTGCTCATAGTATAAGTCCTACCCCCAAAATAACATCGTCAGACAGACAGACAGACATGTCTATTGCAGCATTAAAAATAATACTATTATATGATTAAATAGAAATAATATTATTGATAGCAATACTTAAAATAATTGATAGCATAAGTTATAATTGAGTATTTGTACATACCCAAGGGGGATCTTTGGAGAACAGGTAAACACCTATATAAACAGATAAATTTGAATACTGGTCTTGCTGAATGACCAGTAAGAGTACAGCCGCAGAGCATGAGAAATGTGCGCACTTGCTAATGAGCAGATACAGCTGTGTCTGATATGGATCTTCGTGATTCAATGTTGTGTGTTGTAATGGACATACTTAATGCCCATGAGAAATAAGGACACATTTTCTACATTTTGGTGCCTGTAATTTTTTGTCACTTTTGCCTGGACCATGATTATTAACAGTCATCATTTTTGTTGTCATTCCTGTCTCCTAAGCCTTCAATTATCATGTGATCTAATGAAAACTTTGGGAAGTCCAGCCTGCAAGACATCATGACTCAGGTGAAGAAATCACGGGATAAAGATCACTGACAGCTGTTGTGCTCTCGCACCACGGACAAGTTGCAGGGATAAGAAGTGCTCACTGCAGGAGCGCTCCACAGCCGGACACGAGAGGCTGGGGCCAGTGGTTCTACGGGAAATGGAGTTGCAAGAAATTCAGGTCAGAGTTCGGGGTTTGGAGAGTTATGATGATGTTTCAGAAGAAGTTGACATGACTGCTTTTGAATAAATGCAGATTTTTGTACATGAATAAATGTAGGTTTTTTTGGTCTGTGAAAAAATAGGATATCCCCTGAAAATAAACCTCATTATATCATTTGGAGCAAAAATTCATATAAGATCTGGTCTTATTTCCAGGGAAATACACTATTACCTTTCAATAATGCTATCACATTCCGATCTCATTTGTAGATTCATCATTTGGAGATATTAAAGTCCTCATAATCAAGTCACTGGTGAAAATATCTGCCCTCAAAGGCGTGGGACTTTTGGGGGATTTTCAGATTTAAACTCTAATAGGTGTCTTTTATTCAGTGTAACTATTTTGTGATTCATTCATGTTATTATGGTTTTATTCATTTTTATTGTTGAATAGTATATTTGTATGAATTTACCACAATTTATTATGCATAGATACATGTTTACTTTAGTTTTGAGATATCAAATAAAGTGTCTATGAAAATTTATGTAAAAATTTGTGTCAAACTTTTGATACGGAAACATTTTCACTTTATTGAGCAGTTATCTGGGAGAATGGCTACATCAGATGGCAGGTTTATATTTAACTTTTGAAGAAGCTTCCTTCCCTCCTTATTTCTTTTTCTGTTTTCCTGACTGTCCCTTCCCATCCCTTCTTCTCATTTTCCCAGGAAAGAGTGTGGCAGTCAGGGCCCAGAAATCCCCAGATGTAGGGTAATGGTATACTTTCCTCTATAATATTTATAGATGGTGAAATAAAATTAAAGCATAAAGAAACCCACTTGAAATGAAGGAGCGGGGGAGGGAGTGGAAGAAGGTAGAGGAAAACTTTTTATTTAATTCTGGACACAGAAGATAATTCATGCCGGAGTGCTCGCAGGAGTCTGACACAGGTAGCATTGCTCATGATTTTGCTGTGGTCCAGATTTGAATAATACAACTGGGAGTGTGGCAGGCAGGACAAGACCCTGAAAGATGAGCTCTGTCAACGTGGTTTTGTGTTCTCTACTCAGATAAAAGTCTCAGAAAGGGTCACTTAAACGTGACTGTTTTTTAATGAAGAAAATGACCAGCTTGACTAATTTCCCCAAGTTTGGGAAAGGGCTAAACTGCAAACTCATGACCTCGTGGAAGTCCTGTCCGCTGATGCTTCCTCTGCTCCTGTAATCCCCCCTCCCTCAGCGGCCGCCCTGAAGTCTGGCTGGAGATGTCGTGGGTCTTTCAAGCGAGACTCAGCCCCCTGAGACAGAGAACTTCATTCGTGGTCTGCCTTTGTGTTCCCAGCAACACACATGGTGCCTGGGGCCTGATGACTGTGTAGTGAACAGTCAGTCACATGACCACATCTGCAGTCACGCGGTGCCGCGTCTGGGCATCTCGGTCTCCTGTTGCAGTTCTCTGTTCACTGGTTCTGGAAAAGACGAATGGAAAGAGGGAAGCCAGTGGCATGGGGGTCCCACTGTGTGCCAAATGCTATAGGAGGACCCCACACCCAGGCGGTCCATTTTCTCTTCACTGGTGTTCAGTAACAGAGGTGGTATTGTTCCCATCAATCAATAATGAGCCACTGGGGTGGTCAGAGCGGTTAGAAATTGGGTCAGCGCCACACAGTGAATTAAGATTTGGGCTCAAACTGCTGAACACATGACACAGTCACCGCTACTACCGTTCTCACCCCATCTGTCTGACAGTTGTCCCAATGGTGGCGGAGCAGACCCTGAGGAGACATGCGCCCTTGCTCTGGCTCTTTCAGTTTTCAGCTAGGAAATGATGAATTGGGGTTCAAGCCTACATAGCTCCCATCTAAAGCTGACGCTTGGAAACACTCTATCGCATGTATCTGTTTTCTCACCCACTCACTCACACTGGGTCATGGATCCCCAGAGACGGGACAGGTCCTGTGATCAGAAAATCCAGGGCTCTCTGCTTCTCACCTGACAAGATCCTCAAAGCCCTCTGCTGCCATCTGCTCGCTCTCCACTGCCGAGGGCCCTCCCCGCACAGGCACCCTCGTTACGCTTTAACACAAGCAGTAGGAGAATGTTCTTTTTTTTTTTTCTTAATCCTGGCACAATTGCATCACCATTTCCGGTTCTTTCTCTAAGCCTCGCTGGTCTTTCCTCCGTCCAGCAGTGACTGAGTGATGTGACTTGTGATGGCCAATAGGACCTGAGATTTCAAGGCGCGTTCTTTGCATGCAAAACATCACAAGCTGGTTCGTACTAATTGGCTGTACTTGAACTACAGCTACATCCAAACCCAGCGAGACAATTAGAGCTGAAAATGATCAGTTGGGATTAAAAAAGACTGGAAGGGTAGTTACTTCGTAACAAGCTACATTGCTCCAAGTAGCAGGAAGGATTGAGGAAACTGGAATTAATTGTATTTGAATACTTGTTTATTTTTATAGTATCTTTTAAAATAATTCAGAATTAGCCAACTTGTGCCACTTCCCACATATTCCTGGGTTTGGTTAACTGCTGGGCGTGTGTCTGCCAACTGCAATTACTCCATCCTTGGAATTTCTGAAGGCACAAAACTATACTCACCATTTATCAGTGTGATAAATTCTTTCATTGCCTTTTTAATAATGACGCCTAAATTTGCATAGTGCTCGTAACATTTTCAAAATGCTCTCACATCTGGCCTCTCAGTGCGTCTTCACGATAAGCCAAGGAGATGGCTGATGGCTGGAGCTCCTTTGTGGAGACAGGGAAGGCAGAGAAGCGAACCATCCAGCAGGCTGAAGTGGAAGGCTCACGGCTGGAGTCCAGCGTGCAGCTTTCACCTGGGATGTTTGCTCTGTTGGACTAGGCAAATGCATCTTGTTTGCTAATTAGGCAGGGCCGAACACCGCCAGCAGGAAGGGAAACATTGTTGGGGTTCAAGCGGAAGTTGAAACTCATGAATGGATTAGCCATTAAAACTCAAAAAAGACGAGCGATGATTGGTCAGATAGGAAGGCTACCTTTTGAAACAAGGCTGCCTGTCATAAGGATTAAAGAGTGAATTCGTGATTGGAGTTGGTACTGTTGATTCACACCCGCTTCTTTCCCTGCATGGTTTTGCATCTGTTGAGTGATTATTCCCACGATCATCTTCTTTTCTTCCTCGGTGCCAGTGTATCTAACAATCCCCTGCACTGGAAGGATGGTTACGGTCAAATGGATTATTTTATGTACCAGAGCCAAATGGGAAATACTCTGGCCACTGGCATCTTTCTGTCTGACATTCATGCATTTGCCAGCTATGATACAATAATAACCAAAAGTCCAGCCACCTTGACACCATGTTTCTCACAAGACTTCACCTCTACATTTTAAGGTAAGTGGGAGTATTTTACCAATTACAATAGGATAAATCACAAGAGCTTCAAAGTTTAGGAACAGGTAGAAAAAAATTTTTTATAGATAAGCATGAATCAACTGAAATCAAACAACATCTAACAGATAGATGGGTCTTCTGGTTATGGTTCTTATGTCATCTCTAGCTTTTGTGACACCTTGGTTGGGTCAATCTATTCTAATTGCTCTAAGGCTAGAGTTTCCAAGCTATACCTTCTCCTACTTGTAAAGTCACAGGATATAGAAAGAGCACTTCCAGATTTCTATTTTTGTGCAGTTTGCTATGGATTTAAAGCCGCCCATAGTACTGTTCCAGGTATTGTGTGACATGTAGAATAAATGGAAGTTAGCTGATCTCTTAAATCGACATACAAAAACCAATAGCATTTTTATACACTATCAATGAACTATCCAAAAAAGAAATCAAGGGGAAAAAAATCCCACTTATAATTACAAAGATAAAACATAAAAAAAAGAAGGAATATATTTAGCCAAGGAGAAATTATCTGTACACTAAAAACTAAAATATTGACGACAAATAGAAGATACAAATAAACTGCAAGATATCCCATGTTCATTGGTTGGGAGAATTAATATGGTTCATACTGCTCAAAGCGATCTGCAGATTCAGTGTAATCCCCATCAGAGTTCCTACAGCTTTTTTCTCAGAAATAGGAAAAAAATCCCTAAAATTTCTGAAAAACCCTAAAGAAACGACAAAAGAACTCAAACAGCCAAAGCAATCTTGAACAAAAGAGCAAATCTTGTGACATCATACTGTATTATTTCATAATATACTGCAAAAGAATAGTAATCAGTATAGCATGGTACTGGCATGAAGACAAATGTAGAGACAAAGTGGAACAGAACAGAGTTGCCAAAAATAAATCTCTGTTGTTTGTGGTCAATGAAATTATTTTGGACAAAAGTGCCAAGAATGCACAATGGGGAAGGGCAATCTCTTTAGGAAAACTAGACATCTACAAGCAAAAGAATGAGATTGGACCCTTATCTCACACCGCACATAAAAATCAACTCCAAATGTATGAAAGACATACACATAAGACCCAAAAGTTTAAAATCACTAGATAAAAACTTACCGAAAATCTTCCTGATATTGCCTTAGCCAGTGATTCTTTTTTGGATATGATTCTAAAAGCACAGATAGCAAAAGTAAAAATAGACAAATGGGATTGCATCAAACTAAAAAGCTTCCACAGTCAAACAAATGATTCACAGTGTGAAAAGACAACCTGTGTAATGAGAACAAATACCTGCAAATGATGTGTCTGATAAGGGGTTGATATCCAAAGTATGCAATGGTAACAGTACACGAATGCTTTCGTTTGAGAACAATTTGGGTTGTAAACAGAAGCATTTGGCAAAATTTTGTTTTTGTTTACAAACTCGGCATCAGGTGATGATCATGACAGAGGCCACCTTTTGCTGAACAGTGGAGTGAATTAAGTTCAAATTCAGTGGTTGGGTTCAATGTTGACCGTATGGGGAAATTTGACTCCATTCTCAGCCAATTTGGCTTGCGACCTGAATCAAGGAACTCAGATATTGAGGCAAGAATCAGATTTAAAAATGGGAAAAGGATCTGAAAAGATATGTATCGAAAGAAGACAGACAAATGGCTCACAAGTGTGTAAAACTTTTAGCTGTCAGAGAAATGCAGATTAGAATGACAGTAAGATGTTACCTTCTGTCTGTTAGAATAGCTTTCACTAAAAAGAAGAAACATAACAAGTGTTAGTAGCTACGTGGAGGAAAGGGGACCCTTGTACACTGTTGGTGGAAATGTAATTCATGTAGCCATTGCAGAAAACAGAGTGGAGATTTCATAAAAGTTAAAAATAGAATTACCATATTGAAGGCCAGTGATATAGCTCAGTTGTGGAGTGCTTGCCTAGCATGTGTGAACTCCTGGGTTCAATCTCATTTCTGGGTGTATATCCAAAGGAAATGAGAACAGTATAAGGAAGAGATAGCAGCACTCTGATGATCAGAGTAGCATTTTTCACGATAACCAAGAGATGGTCCATCAGTGGGTGAATGGATCGAGACAATGTAGTTAAATGAAATACCATTAAGCTTGAAAAATGCAAAAAATTCTGCCTGCTATGGGAGGGTGTTATACTAAGAGAAATTAGCCAGACACCCAAAGACAGATATCACATGATCTCCCTTTTATGTGGAAACTAAAAAAGTTGAATTCAAAGAAATTGAGAGTTGAATGGAGGTTTCCCAGGGGTGGGGTAGCGGTGTGTGTGTGTGGTGGGGGTTAGGGAGATGTTGGTCAAAGCATTTAAAATTTGTTAGGAGAAAGTAGTTGAAGAGCTTTGCTGTACAAAGAGGAGACTGTATTTAATTCTTAAAAATTGCTAAGAAAATAGATTTTAAGTACTCTTACCACCAAAAAAAAAAAAAAAGTACGTAGGGTAATCCATATGTTGATTAGCTTAATTTAGACATTGCACAATGTCTATATATTTCAAAGCAACATGTTGTACAGGATAAATATGTACTTTTTTAATGTGTCAATTAAAAAAACGAATTAAAACGAATTTAAAAAGAGAAGTTAGTTTGTCTCCCAGCAGCAGTTTAGGTGTTAGCTGGGGAAAGAGATGAACACATGGAAAGGACTTACCTGTCTGGCCGTCCGAACACTGCCTGGTGCCGGCGCGAGGCTGAGTCCCCTCTATATGATTCTTACTCCCATGGAAGAAATACCACTGCTTTTGTCTCCAGTTCCTGATGCAGCAGCTGAGGTTCAGAGAGCTGCAAGGCCTTTCCAAAGAAAGCTCTGTGAGCCTGCAGAGGTCCTCTCTAGAAGCCCCGCTAGTCAGTGCTTCCCAACTCGACCAGTGGCTTCTCCCAGCCAGCTCTGCGTCTGGGTTCTTGGTCTAAAGTATCACCAACAGAAGTGCAAATGACCTCATTTCAAAATATACTACAAACATGGTACTGGCGTAAAAATAAATATGTGGACAAAACAGAACAAAATGGAGATACCAGAGATAAATCTCTGTATTTACGGTCGGTGGATCTTTTGCTTACAAAAGTAGATTGCTTCCCAGAGAATCCACCTTCAGTAAAGGCAATGAAGTGACTTTATAGGATCTAATGGGGTTGGACACGAATCCTCAATCCACCACTTAGAACCTGTAAATTGTTTAGCTTTCCTGGAACTCAGGTTTCCACAGAGGAGGTAGAAGAATGTTACTTTCTTTGTAAAGTGTCTATTTCGGAGTCTAGTGCGAAGACCTCTCAGACCATGGCTCCGTGATCCTGCCTCCCGTTCCATAGCCGCTCAATAGCTTCCCACGGTCAGGAGCCCCCATCCAGCCCCCACCATGGCCTGCTTCTGAAGGTGTCTCTGGGAATAGGCATCGCAGTGGGGAAGCACTGGCTGAGTTGCACACACTTTCATGGTGGCTACGTGCCACCAAATGGCTCCTAACTTGCCCTGCTCACTCATACTTTCATAAGAACGCATGAAAATTATTCCCCACAGCTCACCAATTCTTGCTGTTGCCTGAACTTTTGCAGGTCTGATGACGTGAGCAGACCCATCGCTATTGTTTCAATTAGCGTTTCCCAGACTCTTGGTGAAGTGCGCATCTGATGTGTGGTTGCTGACTGACTGTGTTTCCTCTTCTATGAATTGTCTTTTCCTGTGTATTTACTTCCTTTTTTGTTGGGTTATTTATTGTTGTGCCAATTGCCTAGTAATTCCTTATATGAATATTCTGAACATACAGTTTACACATATAAATGTGTACCTATATGATTATATACTCTGGACCATATATAGTCTGTTGATCATATCCATTGTAGTTTATTCTAGTCTATGTGTTATCTTTTCACACATTCTATTGTATCTTTGTAAGAAACTGCAGTGCTTAATGGAGTTGAATTTACCATCTTTTCCTATAGGTGGAACTTTTGGTGTGATTCTTACCACTTGAGGCTCCATGCGTCTACCAGTTGGAAGGCACAGGCAATAGGAAAGGCGGAAGTAAGTGGAGGCTGAAGCAAAGGGGAGTGACGGCAGAAGTTCCTTGCGGGGGGTTGACTTGAGTTTTCTCTTCATCTTTTTACCTTGCATCAATTACCAACTTATATCAAAGTTGCTAAGAAGTCACAGAAATGCTATGGACCCCACGAATTTTCCCTCATGGCAAGGTCTTGCATAGCTGTAATATGATATCAAAACCGGGAAGCTAGCACTGGTTCAATGCACAGTGTTTATTCAGATTTCACCGGTTTTATTTGCTGTCTTGATGTCTATGTGTTTATGTTTAGTTCTATGAAATCACGTCACATACATTTATCACATCATCTAGGCACCAAGGCACTGAGTTCCCAGCGTCCTCAGTGGCTGGCGCACGGTCTTGCTATCCCCTATAAGCCTGGGAGTTTGGTTTGAAGCATCTTAAAGATCCTGCCAGGTAAAAACATCTTCTGTTACTCTGATGACTTCAAAACAGTAATTCAAATCCACAGTATTTTAACATTCAGCTGTCCCTTGATGTCCATGGAAGATTGGTTCCTGGATACCCCACCGATGCCACCATGTCAGGATGCACAAATCCCTTCTATAACGCGGAGTAGTGTTTGCAAATATCTTCCTCTAGATTATTTATATGATATTTATATGATACTATGTAAGTAGTTTTCTACTGTGTTGTTTAGAGAATAATGATGAGAAGAAAACCCTGTACACATTCAGCGCAAATTAAAAACAAAAAGTCTTTCAGTCCACAGCTGCTTTAACCCACGGATGTGAAAGTCGTGGGTCCTGGGGCTCCGTGTGCACAGAGCTCCCGACGCAGGAGGAGTAGTGGCTCTGGAAGCTGGTGTCGCTGTGCTTGTAACATGGTGCAGCCCCTCACCAGCTGGGCGACTGTGACTCACCTTGCCGACCCTGTTGGTGAAAGGGGGTGGGGTGACAGCACCTGTAAGAACGTGCAGCCCTGTACACCGGCCAAGAGGTGCCCAGCAAGTGGCAGTGATTATAACAGAAGTGCTCTCCTCCGACACCAAACTCATTACCCTGATTTTCTTCTGCATGGATAGCAGTCATGGCTCCCTGGTCTCTGCTCGCCATTCTAGTTCACAGTATTTTACTTGGGCGGGCCATATTTCATGGTTTTCTTTCTCTTCTACTGTGCCTCTGAGTGAGAAGGATGCCTGTGGGAATGGCCTCCTAATCTCATCATCCAGAGTCTCAGATCCCCCTCTGCTTTGCATCTCCCTCATTTTCGGTTTCATCCACAGCTTGCCAGGGAAGCTGCTGGCCTTGCCCTCTCGTTGAGCAAATCCTCCCAGCGCCAGTGCCAGTGTGCCGGGTCCCATTAGAGGGAGACCTCAGCGGTGCTGTGCGCTCCGGATCTGAGCAGGGAAGGCTGAGCTGGAGAGGGCCCAGTATGTCTGGGCGGGGGTGGGGGGAACTATTCTGGAAAACAACCGCTCTAGGGATCTCATTAGCATAATCTTAGGAATTAATGGCTTGATTGATGTCCCCAGTCTCCCTGCAGTTTTCTATAAATGATAATGTATTGAAACGAGATGGAGGAAAGAAAACATGACACGACATATATTATTTAGGTGTTTGCAGCAAGGCCATCACACAAACACACACCATTTATCAACAGTCGTTTTCTGCATGCTGCTCTGGACCCCAAGTCTCCAAGATGTGGAATTAATTTCATAGCAGGTGATTCTAGACTATTTCACATGCGCCATCTGTCGCTTCTTCATTTACCTCTCTGCTGCTATGATAATTAATCATCTCAGGCACTTGCTTGGCCCAGGAAAGTCTTCCCTGGCTGGGGGCTCTGCAAGGGAGGATCATGCAGGATTATCACTCTCAAGCTCTGTGCTACTCAGAAGCGGGTCTGTTCAAATTTTTGTTCTTATTTCCTTTTATCCGTCCACACCAGTGGTTCAAGCACTGGAAGCTGCCTTACAGACTGTCCGATTGTTACTGCTGAAAATGTTCATGTTCTCTTTTTTTTGCAGTTGAAGAAACGAAGTTTAGAGCAGTTACTTCAACTGTCTGGGCTCACACAGCTATTAGGAGAGAGTGGCCAATCCAGATTTCTCGACTTTGTATACCTCGATCCTCCCAGTCCTTGATTAAAGAGGTTCTTTGGTGAAAGAAAAGAAATCTCACCAGAGATCAGAAGAGATGGCTTTGATTTAATCATTCTAGAAATCAAAGCCTACCCAGCACTAAGAGAGGTGTGTGGGAGCACTGGTCCACGGTGCTTGGTGAAACTGGGGGAAACACCAGCCTGTTTCCCGGACCAGCACACACTCATCTGCTCATGTATCAGCTGATTTCTTAATGACACATGGGCACTGATCAGCTAATAGTTTTGTGCAAAGTGTAGGACTCAGTGACAGAGATACTGCAGAGAAGTCTTGGCGCGCATGGAACTGATGATGCTTCAGTGGCGGGACGTAAGATAACACGCTAAAGCAAATGCAAGCTGGCGTATGTGCCACCAAAGAAACATGGAGCAGAGGCACAGAGGACCAAGGCGTGGACCTGTGTAGATGGGTTGGCCACAGTGCGTTTCTCAGAGGAAGCCACATCTGGAATTGGACCCTGCAGGATGGGATCTGGATACGGGACGAACAGTGGTGGCCCAGCCCCAGGCCAAGGACCCTGCATGAGCAAGGCGCTGAGGGGACGGAGATGAGTGGCGGGGCTGGAATCTGGCAGGGCAGCCTGCGAAGGAAGGCGGGACAAGCGGTGAGCAGCTTATTGCCTGCTGATCCCCGCGGGTCATGGGGAGAGTTTCACCTGATTCACGGGCATCCACCGGAGGGACTTCACCAGGGGAGTAACAGAGTCCGCCATGTACCTATTGTCTCTTTTTATAGATGGGGCAGCTGAGGTGCAGAAAAGCAGTAGACCTTGCAGAAGGTAGCCAGACTGCTGACTAAGATCTCAACAACTTCAGGGTCCAAGATTCTGAGCTGGGGTCAGTAAACCTTGATGGGACCCAAGTCCAGCCTCCCGCCTGCTTTCCTAAGCAAAGTATCATTGGAGCACAGCATGTCCATCACTTAGGTCCAGCCCACGGCAGCTTCCCAGCTACAAAGGCAGAGTCGAGCAGGTTGGACCAGCGTTATAGGGCCTGCTGGGGCCTGAATATTTACCATCTGACCTCTTAGAGAGAACGTTTGCGGACGCCTGCACCAGACCGTGGACCTCAAGAGGGGAGGGATCGTGACCGGTTTTCTCTTTGTGGTGACCTCAAGTCAGCCATTGGCTGGCATTTAGCTAATGTTTAATCAGTACCTGCAGGATGGGTACAATGCACCAAACCCGGAAATGAAAAGGCCTGAGATTGGGTGGATAAAATCAACCTGAGACAAGAAACGCAGGTGGACCACACAGCATCTGTTTGCACTGCAGCTTCCGGATGAGCCTGGCTGAGGCCAAGACGTGTGAAGGAGAAGCAGCCATCAAGGTGGAGAGATCCTCTGGGGGCTGGCTGAGAGGAGCCTTGAATGCCATCATCATTAAGTGCCCAGGACCTTTAAGTGGTTGAGTTAGAAATCACAGAGGCAATGAAAGAGAGCTGCTTTTCCAAGACAAAGATCGTAATTGGTTATTGATGTCCTATTTGTATGCTAATGTTGCTAAAAAAAAAACAGCTAAACCATAATTAACCCTCTGGCTTCCTCTGGGGTGGGGGAGAAGCCCAAGTAAAGGTCAATAGATTTCATATAATAAATTATTCAATAATAGGAAACATAGGAAGTAAATTTCTGAGCTATAATCTTTTCAAGTTTTATTAACTGCCATTTATTATAAGCACTGACAATGTTTACATTCTGCTTTTGCCATTTTCTTGTCAGCTCCAGAAGTTTTTGGGTTGTGAGCCAGTGCTGAGTAGAAAAAACATCTTTAGTTCGGGTGTTTAAAGACCCAGTCTCTGTGACGAGACTTCTCTCTTTGCGTCAGCATGTACTCGAACAGGACAGCAGCCCACTGGCTGGCCTCATGCTGTATGGAAGCCATGATGACTAACACCTCGATATCAACCATGGCTGGTACTGGGCTCAGACTGACCATCTCCAGGTCTCTTTGAAGATATAATTCCTATTCCTTTCACACAAACTTTGCCAGAAGGAGGATCTGCCTTGTGAGGAATTGACATGATGAAGGGATGCCCATGAGTCTGAATTCCAGTTTCACTTCTCAGTAGCTCTGAGCTTTGTATTTGGTTCTCATCTGCCTCATTTTACTGCACGAGGGCATAGAGGCATGAGCAGTGGAGTTGTGAAAACTAAATAAGACAAGGCACAAAAAACAGCAGGCAGATTGTCTAGCACTTGGTAAATTTTTGATGAGTGCTGGACATCATTGTAACTCTTTCAGGTTTAAAATGCTCAAAGGCCATGACCCACAATGAGGTAAATTTGTCAGCTTTAAATTTTCCCTACAAGCATCAATTAAGTCTTTGATAGCTTAATATTAGCTGCATAGTGCTTGGAAAGATGCTGGGAAAATATAGACTGAAGTCATTGTGGTGGCCAAAGAATGTACAATTCTCGGTAAGGAATCAAGTCAAAGTCTTCTGAGGCAATAAGGAACCATTGCTACTATTTAATAAAGTTCTCTTTAGGGACTGGGTTGGGTACTGGAGTTAGAGAAGAAAACAGATCAACATTTTTCATAGCCTAGTGGGCGTCTTTAGAATTTCAATGCTAGAGAGCAGAGTCAATGCCAAATGTGTTACTTTCTCACACACTAGGACAAAATGCCCATAACCTGCCTAACTCAAAGGAACAGAGATTTATTTGGCTCACAATTCCCAGTGGGTTCAGTCCATGGCCGGCTGGCTCCAACACGGAAATGGCATTGTGACAGGGTTAGGGTTAGGGTTAGGGAGGAAAACTGCTCCACTCATGGGAGTCAGGGAGGGAGAGAGAGTGTCACCTCCGAACAGCACACGCAGCTCCTCAACTTATCAGTGGACAAGTCTGCTCATGACTGTGGTGCTCCTGTGATCCAGTAACCGTCTAAACACACCAAGGCTTGGGGAACATTTTATATCCAAATCCTAACCCTGAAAGTGTTGAAAGTGTTGAATGTGTTAACACTAAAAGAAGAGGATCGGAGCTTCAGATATTAGTCCTGGTTCTACTAATACATAATACTATTTTAGCCCATTTTTTACCTTAATTTCCTCATTTTATGTTTGAGGTGAAGACAAGAAAGGTGTTTGCCACAGCCAGTGACTCGCTCTCTAAGACTGTACCACTCACACAGAACCATCGAGAAACAAACAAGTGATCAGCGATCTGCTTTCAAAACACATTCAGCTTGTGAAGATCATAAAAGCGTATTATAATCACACGTAATCCCAGCATTTTAACATAGCAACTCTAATCCTTGATGGAAGCTTGTTTCTGTCATGTTTTCCTGGGCGATTTTAACCGTACTACCAAGTTCCATATAATTTGTGACCACAGGTGCATAGAATCAGACACTAATCGTAATGCTCAGCACAGAACACACTCAGCCTAGTTTCGTGTCAACAGTATCTTGTGTCTTTGGGTTTTCCATTGACCATTTAACACTGCATAAGTATTTTGACTTGTTGCTCAGTTTTAATAAATA
Organism: Dasyprocta punctata; assembly: GCA_004363535.1. Taxonomy (NCBI): domain Eukaryota; kingdom Metazoa; phylum Chordata; class Mammalia; order Rodentia; family Dasyproctidae; genus Dasyprocta; species Dasyprocta punctata. The sequence continues at coordinate 70,913 of RJWM01005115.1, read as the reverse complement.
TTATTAGTCTCATTATTCCCAGCTAGGTAAATTTACCAAGAGTAAAGGCCCTGAGGTAGATGGGGGTGGTAGGCCAAGTCCAAGGAGGCATCATTTCAGATGTCACTGGGTGCGACCCCTGGCCAGGGGCATGAAAAGAAGATATTGGAGAAGTGCTTTTGGGCTTTCCCTTGGCAAAAAGCTGGGATCACACCCTCCTTCTGATATTATAATAAAATGTCTATGGCTGAGTTCTTGAAATAGATCAATATAATTTCTCTTTGACTGTTCAAGGCAGACAAACCATGCTACCTCAAAGGCAATGTGGAGAAAAGGAGCCTAATACAGGCATAAACTCTTATCTGGCTTCCTTCCCCAACCACTCAACAACTGAGGTCCACTGATTCCCCACTGGGGAAATAGGAATGAGGAAAGGATTTGGGTTTCTGAATTGTAAAATATCCCCCCACAGAAACAAATTGGAGAACTAGGAGACAAATAGCTCCCTTTACAAAGCTTTTTGATCGATCTCCAGATGGCAGAATCCTAAACCAGAAATGGAAATGCATTTTTATGTCATGGTACTGAATTGCTTCTCAAAAAATCTGTACCTATACAAACTCTACTAACCCCTAATGAAGACCTTTAAGCTTTAAACTGGCCAGATTGCATAAATACCCAAGGAAGTGTATATAGTTTAATTCTCTTTCAATAATAAATGGATGAGTAGAAATGGTTGACTGCTTCCTGGTAGAGACTGCTAAGACCAACTAATCAAATCGGGTCTTAGCACCCCTGTACACTGAGCAGGGGCTATGTGAGCTGAATCAGGTACCAGAGAAAGGCACGAAATCACCGACTTTGTTTAAATCTAGCTGCAATTTATCTGTAGAAACAGCACTGAAAGGTGACATTTGTCTTAGTGAGTTTCCCATTCATTTCCGGAGCCGGAGTTCATCAGTCATGCAGCTCAAGTACGTGATACATGCAGATGAATATTTATTATAGATGATGGAGTATCCTTCTGGCAATATAATGCACTTCATTCACTTGAAAGAGGAATTCAAAGAGACTCATGATAGACTCCTTGTGCCCCTGGAGGGGTCTTTCACCTCCCTTCAGGAGAAACTTGAGAAGTCACTTGGAATTCGTATCCCAACTGCTTTTAAAACATCATGCCTCATTAAATTAAGTAATTTTCATTTGAAAATAGTTGGTATTTTAAAAGAATTCACTAATGGTTGATGAAAGCGCTGGTTGTATGTCCGAATTCAGCCAATAGTGTTGAAGCATATGGTTATTTCGATGCAATCTGTTTGAATTTGTTTGAAAAGTTCACATGTAAAGAAACAAATTTGGCCTAATTCACAGTTTCCATGCTCTACAAAAGATCTGAAAATAAAGCATACATTCCAGCATTGATCTGAGACTGGGGGTTAAGTGCTTCTTTCTTAGGAAATGCAAGATCAAAGACAATGCAGTGACAGGAAAAAATATACCCAGAGCATCGTGGGTTTTTTTCTTTTTAATTTAGAAGTCACTCCTTTCCCCAGGAGAGCTGAGCAGAGAAATCACTAGAAAAATAGCTTCCTCGTGCCCATTAAGCTACCTTTTGTTATCTTTTGACGACCGAAGGGAATCTTGTTCATTAAAATTGTATGGATGCCTTCTTCTTTCCTCCCGCTGTATATTTACACATAAAAAATAGATGATTTCAAGGATTCAAACATCGCGCTGCTGAAACCTCCGTGCATGCAGTCATTTCTACAGAACTGACAGGGTTTCCTAAAATATACAGCCTTGTGCTCCAGTGGGTATGTTTGTGAAAGTGTGAGTACGGTTGGGCATCTGAGGAAATGCAGTGTTAGAACACGCCTTTATTGTTTTGTCTTGACTAAGAAGAATCCCCCTGTTTTCCCATCTCCAGACACCTGCCGTTCCCAGCAGGCTGCACCGAAGCTCCTGGGGGTCCAGGAAGCTAGGGGACCCAACGCAAGACTAAGGCCACGGAGAAAACTAAACTCAATGTGACCTCCAAAGCTGAGGACGAATGATGATTACAAAGAGGATATGCACATCTAAACTGCGTTCTATCTCTATTACAGTCTAATGATATTAGTAAAATCGCTGTTTGATCATTCATCAGTGTGAAAATGGGTCCCCTTATCTCAGGTTGTGTAGTCATTGCTTTAGCCCTTGATGTTACTCTTGACAAATTGTTGTGGGCAGATGGTCAGGCCGCTGAATTAGGTTTGGCCCCAAAGCACTTCTGCCATTCTTCCATCCCTATGTCTTCCTTTCTCTTCCTGTCTTCTCAAGGAATCGGCATCGTGTTCTTGCTATGTGTTTACATGGTCTGGATTCATCTGTACTACTTGCTAATTGGTGATTCCGGTCAAGTCCTTGGAAATCCTGGGCCTTGCTTTCTCTTCCATGAATTGGGAGTGAAATCAGCCCCAGCTGATTCACAGACTTCTGAGCACCCCCCAAGCCAGAGCATTGTAAAGTGCTGTCAACACGAAGATTCAGGCCCACAGTCCATGTCTCCACCTGGTACTCAGCACGTGCGGTACCCTGAGCTGGGGATGGAGATGTGTGGCCTGTGTGCCTTGTGCTTCGTGCTCTTTCAGTCCAGCTGGGAGCTGACATGTGAGGGGACACTGCTGGGAGGACAGCAGAGTGTGGATCCAGGTAGCGAGGCAGGGTTGGTGAATAGAGTGTGGATCCAGGTAGCGAGGCAGGGGTGGCGAATGGCAGCTAGGGCTGTCTTTGCCCCAAGCACTGCTGGGTCTGTTCAGTCTTGGCTCTGATCCTCCCCAGAAACGGAGCCCCTATTCCTCAGGACCCGGTCCCCGCCTGCAGGACCACAGTGGCTGCGCTTGCCCTGCCGCTTCCTCACTCAGCGCTGCTGGGGGCAGAGGCAGAACTGAGGAGATGAAGAGGGCGTGCAGAGGGGACAGCTGGGCAGGGGGCCGATCCCTTCCTCCATCTGGTTGGCTGCAGGACACAGGTCCTGGGCAGGACAGGAATCAAGCAAGATGGTTTTGAAACATAACTTGAATGTTCACCTTCCGTGTATCCTACATCCTTGACTCCAGCTCTTTAGTCCTGATTCCTGTACTTGGAAAATACAGTGACGGTAAGGACCATGGTCTTCTGGAGTCGCCGGGTGGCCACTAGCCTGGAACTGCTGAGCGCGGCAAGTGTGTGGGAGTACTCCTTTTCTGGATTATGAGGGGATTAGCAGACAAGGAAAAGAATTATAGCCCCATCTTTTCCCACAGGCCCCGCTTGCTTCCTTCGGGGGGGAAAGGCCTTTTACAAAAGCAGTATGGGGGAGGGGTCCAGCTGTCACACCAGCTGCTCGAAGATGTTTTCTTGCAGCTGAGAAGCCCGCGCTGATCTCCACTGCAGTGGTTTCCTAGCAAAAGGTTACTGTCTCAGTGCTGCTGCCGGCCCTCTGCTGTGGATTTGCAGGGATTCACTACCTCCTCTGATCATGCAGGGACCTGGCTGACAGAGCTCGTCCTGACCCCTGGTTTCAGGAGTTTCAAGGTAGGCAATGGCAATATGGTAAATCTTGCATTAGAGCTTTAAAAATTGTTATTGTTTTGTTAATTCTATTTCTTACCAACTTTTCATAACGCTACACATTTTGAAGTACAGTGCAGTGTTTTGATAGATATAAAATGGGGAAAGATTAAATTAAGATAATTAATAACCCTTAATTAATGGATAATATCCAATACTGTTTGCTCACCCTTTTTTATGATGAGATAGTTGACATTGATTCTTATTTAGACATACACTGTACATTATTGACTACAATCATACTGCTATGAAATAAATCTCAAAATCCATCCCTCCTGTTTATCTGAAACTTTGTACTTATCAGTAACTACTGATCTCCTCCCTTACCCTTCTCCATCCTCTGATAACTGCCATACTACTCTCTTCCATCATTTCAGCTCTTCGTACTTTCCAAATACAAGTGAGATAGAGTGAGATTGTGTTATTTGTCTGATTTATTTCACTTGACAAGCTTCATTTACATTTACATTTTTTAAAAAATGACAGAACTTTCTTCTATTTTAAGACTGAGTATTATAATATTATTCCATTGTGTATGTGACTCCTTTTTCATTTTTTTAAGATAGTGTAGTTCAGGCTGATCTTGAACTCATTATGTAGCCTGGGCTGGTCTTGAACTTGTGGTGATCCTCCTGCCTCAGTCTGCCAAGTATTGGGATGACAGGTATGCACCGGCATGCCCAGCTGTGTGTAATTTTTTATCTAATTTTTTGATGGATACTTACGTCCATCCTAATCCTTGGCTATTGTGACAAGAGTTGCCGTGAACATGGGAAGATAGATGTCTCTTCAACATATAATTTCCTTTCCTTTGGATGTATACGAAAGAAAGTAAGACTGACCATATAATAATTCTGTTTTAAGTTTTCTACCAAACTTTGCACCGTTTTCCATAATGGCTGGCCTGATGATGTACATTTCCACTAGTGATGTCCAAGACTATGTACTTCTTCACATCTTCACTGGCTCTTAGTTTTTGTCTTTTTGTTAAAAATCCATGGCAATAGGTGCAATAATAGGTGATGTTTCACTGTGGTTTTAATTTGAATTTCTTTAATCACTAGTGATACTGAGCATTGTGCATATACTGGTTGGTCATTTGAGTGTCTTCTTTTGGGAAGTATCTGCTGAGGTCCTTTTTTTTTAAATTTTATGGAAAAATAAAACAATTTCACAACAAAGTAATAAGAGAATAACAATAGTTAATACTATTGTTATCTTTAAAATAGCTGTCTTTAAAGTAGTTACTTAGACTACAAGATATGGGCATAAAAATTTCTCCAAACAATATTAGCGCAAATATTTCTTTATAATGAAATAAAAGAGTAGTACTCCATTGTGTGAAAAGACCACATCTTTTTTATTCATTTCTCAGTTGATTGGCATTTGCATTGTTTCTAAGACTTACTATTACAAATTGTGCTGCTATAAACATGGGTATACATATATCACTGTGGTTTGATGTTTTTAGTTCTTCTGGGAAGACACCCAGAAGGGAAATAGCTGGGTCCTAGCTTCTTGAGGAATCTCCATACTGACTTCCACAGTGGTTGCACCAGTCTGCACTCCCACCCACAGTGAAGAAGAGTTCATTTTCTCCCCATCCCTTCTAGCATTTGTTATTGGTGGATTTTTTGATGATGGCCATTCTTTCTGGGATGAGATGGAATCTCAGTGTTGTTTTAATTTACATCTCACAAATGATTGACGATGCTGAACATTTTTTCATATATTTACTTGCCTTTTGTATTTCTTCATCTGAGAATTGTGCTTTCATCTACTAAGGTCTTTTTAAATTAAGTTACTTGTTTTTTTTTTTTTTCTTTCTGAATGTTTTGGATATTAACCCCTTACTAGACATATGGTTTGCACACAGTTGCTCTCCTTCTGTGGGTTTCCCCTTTACTGTATCAATTACTTTCTTCACTGTGCAGAAGCATTTTAGTTTGATGCCATCGCATTGATCCTTTTGCTTGTGTTGCCTGTGTATTCAGGGTACTGCCCAAAAAATCAGTGTCCAGACCACTTTCATGCAGTTTCCCCTGACGTTTTCTTTTAGTAGGTTTGATTATGACAATTTTGAAATATGTTCTGAAATCAGGGAGTGTGATGCTTCCACATTGGCTTTTTCTTAAAACTCTCCCTTAAAACTCTGCGGATCCTACTGCTTATCCTTCCCTAGACAGAGGCGGGAAGGGTGACCCCAACACGCAGCTGGCCGAGTGCAGAACTGGGAACATTCGGAGACCAGCACTACACCAGGGCCCTGCACAGCCATTTACCTTCTTCCTCGATGAGGAAGCTGGGATGGTGCATTCTAGGTCTCCCCCAGAGCCTCCTGTGCTCATGAGTGGGCTTCTGGGAGGCCACTGGATTATGGGGTTCCTTGCCATTGGAGACAGGGTCTGGCTAGAAGCAGGGCCGCTGGAGGTGTGACCTGGGAGGGTTCATCTCCCACCTGACTCCTCCCTTCCCTCTCTGCCTCTCTCCTGTATCCCGGCCTTTCCACCTCGCCTTTCTGCCTTGGAGGCAGCCGATTTTGGACTGAAACTTCTACAAACTGTGAGCCAAAATAAACCTTTTCTTCTTTAAATTGTGGGTATGGGGTCATTTGTCCCAGCCATGAGGAAAGTGACTAAGACAGGAATCCTCACTCTGTGAGGTCGGCAGTGTGCCAAGCCGCACAGAAGAACATTCCGCTTACTCTAATGTGCTCACGGCAGTCTCGTCCCTCTTTGTCAGTGAGTGGTGTAGATTAAAGCGAGTACATCAAACAGGCCTGGGCAGCAGCCTGTTTGCCAGCTTATAGACAAAAACACAAGATTTTGCTCCCTGATAAAGGAAGAAAATGCCAGAAGGAAATTTTCTTTTTACCTTCTCTTTGTTTCCTTTCCTGGGATATTGTGTGAGGGTGTGATGGCAGCCATTCTGCAACCATGAAGGAAAGACCAGGGTCATTGCAAAGACACTGGCAGTGTCACTAGCCCAAGCCTGAAGTCACGAACCCAACCCAGACTTCCCATTTATGGGGTAATTCATTTTTAGTATTATTTAATTAAGACCTTGCACATCAAGATTCTGTACATGCAGCCACCATGATTCTACTGAGCTACCATCTCATCCCCTCCTCCTCAGGGCCTGCCTGGCTTGCAACCTTGTCCCACCGGCTGGAAGGCTGGGTCGTCATGGAAACGGTCCCTGGTGCTGCCTTTGCTCCTGTTGTTTCACTGGGGAGAATGTCCTTAACTTTTGGCTCTCTGTTCTGATTGTTCCAGGTGCTCTTCCCTCTCTTCGGTGTTCCCAAGGCAGGGACACCGAGCGAGTCCTGTTAACCCTCTGTGCTTTCTGCAGTTTTACTGGCTGCTTACAGTGTGACCAGGGCCGAGGGATGAGCCCCACACTCTGCCTTGCTGACTCACCCTGCCCTGCTCTGCAAGGCTCTGTGTCCTTTTTCTGACGAAGAAGCAAAGGCAGAGGAGGCAGATTGACCTTTGATCTTGAGATCTGACCTTGGGCCCGGCAGACTCCACAGGACAGAGCAGCTGCAAGTCTACGATGGTTGCCAATCCTCTCTGCCAGCCTACCAGTGGCGGGGGGACTGGAGGACTTAGTCTGTGTTTCATTCTCCATGTGTCCCCAACACTGAGCATAGCGTCTGGCCCAGCAGAAATGCTGCAGAAGAGTCTGGGGAAGAATCGGAGGCCTAGTTGTGGCCAGGCATGGGGGTAGCAAAGACATCAAAGAAACCTCAGGCAAGAGAGGTGGTGTTGCTTTGTCTAAAATGAACAGGGAACCTTGGCCCAGAGAGGTGGAGCCAGTGAACGAGGGGCGTGGATGTGACAGGCTGAAAGGATCAGTAGCTGAGGAACCTTACTGCTTCAGCTCACCAGCTTGTCCTACTGCGAGCATCACCGGAGACCGCCCCCAGCGGTCGGGCGTCCGGAGGCACAGACAGCGTCTGGAGCGGCTGAGGCCACAGCTGAGAGGTCCGTGCAGTGCCCCAGGAAGCCTGAATTCTCTGGCAGCACCGGCCTCTCCCTCCCTGCAGCAGGTCTTCCTTTTGAGGAAGTGAAGGTAAACAAATTGCGCAAAAAAAAAAAAAAAAAAAAAGTTTGGGACTATCAGCTCATCCTATGATTCTAGGCAAACCACCTCATTTCTTTAGGTCTCAGATTTTTTCTTGTTGTTAAATGGGAGAACTGGGCTCTGCACCTACCTCCTAGTGCTGATTCTTTTAACATTTTACAGCGGGGACACAAAAACCGCATTTCTCGGCTTCCCTTGCAACCAGATGGGGCCATGTGACCAATTTCAGGCCAATAGCCTCCCAACAGAGGAGCCACCCGGGAATCCGGAGAATCTCCCTGAGGTTCAGACCCTCCACTTGTCTATCATCCTGAACTGGGAATGTGTGGCTGATATCCCGGACCAAGACGCGGAGGCCACGAAGAGCAGACAACTCAGACGGAGCGCGCATTCACGGGTGCCTGTCAGCCCTGGCCCACTACGCAGTCCAATTGGAGGAAGAAATGCCATTGTGCTGTTTAGGTGACTGTTGTCTTAGGCGTTCTGCTATCCGCAGCTGTGTCTCCTAAATAACAGGCTATTCTAGTGTTTCTTTTTGTTTTTGCAGCACCAGGGATTGAACTCACAACTTTGCGCCTGCCAGACAGGCACTTAAGCCACTGAGTCAAACTCCTGGCCCTAGTGTTTTTTTTGAGGCAGGGTCCCACTATGTAGTTTAGGCCGGCCTTGCACTTGCGTTGTAGCCTAAGCTGGCCTCGAACTCACAACGCTCCTCCGACGTCAGCCTCCGGAGTGCTGGGATTAAGGGCATGCGAGCGATGGCAGCGAGTTCGTTTATGCCCCAATCTTCCCGGTGTTGCTCGTTTCAGCCAGTCGATTCTCGTTTGCGTAGAACTCACTTGATGTCTGCTTATTTGCTTTGTGCCGACTGTGTTCTTGCATACTTTTAATTTAGAATGTTGTATTCACATTTGATGTTTGTTTCTAGTGAAATCTAGTAACAAGTTTGGGTTATTTTCTTTTACGAATTCATGTCTATTTTGTTAGTGAAAAATAGCCTATAATTTTGTGCTACAATCCATAAAAACTCTTATCACAAGTACATTAGATATAATTTTTGCAGTGAACCTACCGGTGCGCAGGCTGAGAATCAACCTCCGCCCACTCCCTCAACGAACAACCTCCTAGTTCAGAGGACCGCTAAGTTGATAGCAACTAAGGTACATAAAACAACTAAATGCTTGTATTGTTTGATTGATTTTGCAGGCCTGGGGCCAGCAGCCTGAGCATATTTTGGGAGGATGACGGGATGCAATATAGCAAATATGGAGGATTTCCTTCTGTCTTGTCTTTGAGGTCCAATATTGTTCTCACTGTTTTGTTTTATTCAATATTCTGTTTTGATTGGTTTTATTCTGTTTTGTTTTTGGTTTGATTTTGCTATACTAGATGCAGTGGACAACTATTGTGAAGATAACAAGATATACTATAGTAGCTATTGCTTTCCTAGTATCCTGCTTTGAAGTTCTGTACCAATTCTGCTGCTTTGTTTTGATTGACTTTGTTCTGTTTTGTTGGATTTTACTATCTTTAAAATAAAATTTAAAAAAATGTACAATTTTTGTATTTCCCCAGAACTCAGTGATAACATGAAATAGACACGTTTGGGACTCTGAGACTCAGTAAGAAGGAAACACTAAAAGAGCTGCAGAAGAGAGAACTGAAAAAGGGAGACACATTAGCGTTTCAGAGAGGAAATATCTGTGTTATGAAATGGAAAGACCAAAAGGATGTCTTCTTATTATCCACTATTTATAATACAGAAATGATAGGACTTGAGGGAAGAAAAACAAACAAAAAAATTCCAATAGTGGAAATGATAATAATTCTATGGGTGACGTTGACAGAGTTGACCAATATCTAACAAGCTGTTCTGTAATTGAAAAGTGAGGAAAAAATATTATAAGATGTTTGCATACCTTCTGGACCAAATAATATGAAACTTGTTTGTTACTTATTCAAAACAAAGGGGTTCAAAAAGTCATTTACAATTTAGACGAGGTCTAATAGATCAAATAATTGAAAAATACAGGGTAGTGAAATACCAATGAGGCCATCCATCTCTGGTGTCTTTATGATTACGTTTAGTGGGGAGACATTTTATTGAAATTATATCACCCACAGAAAAAGGAAAGTATGCAGTTCCAAGAAAGACAAAAATGCAAAAAGAATTTGAAAAGAAACCAGCTCCTATTGTCCAGATTGTAACCCCGCATTGTGCACCGAATGTTTTGAAATATACCATACACAGAAAGATTATTGGATAAATGTGATAAAATTGTCATTTTTGTATTTCTTGTTATCTTGTAGAAATTAACAAGAAATAAGGGATTTTTGGTCATCCAGTATTTAAATAATTGGGCTGCTAAGTAGTTAAAACTCATCTAATCATAAGCACAGCTGAGGCACGTATTTATGGAGACATCCAGGCCCCTTCCTCCAGATTCTACTAAGTGGGTTGAGGGTGAGCCCCCTGAACCCGTATTTTTAACAAGTGACCTAAAATGATTCTTGTGATTATGAAAGTTTGCAAGACACCAAGCAGACAACATCTCACATCTGCTGCCTTCACTAAGCAGAAAAGCGACACGTTTGCTTCTTAGCTCTGTGTGTGTGCATCTGTGCTTCATTGGTTTGTGCAGCCCTCCTCCCCCCGGCAGGGTGGAAAGTGTTTTTGGGGAGCCAAGGTGGGGGGATGGGGAGAACTGTGGGGCTGGCTGCCTACTGAAGTCAGCGTGAGAGGAGACGCGGCCTGGAACGAAGGTTAAGAGAACCAGGGAAAGGAAGCAAAGCCTCACCTGTCGTGCTGGCGACTGAAGGAAGGCTGTGAGTAGCTGAGCGGTGAGTGTTGGCTGGACAGCAGCACACGAAGTGAGAGGGAAGTTTGGGCAAGGTACAGGCGCACGTGCCTGGCCGAGGTGGCAGCGCACAGGACCGTCCAGTTCTGTGGAGGCCGCAGCCACCCCCTCCCTGGCAGGGCCCCAGAGACCCAGAGCTTATGCACAGGGGAAATGCGTAACTTGGAGAGTTAGGGTTGTCATCCATGTGAGTCTGATTCTGCCAGGGTATTGGATCTAACTGACCTTTTGAGCTTCTGTTTTCCACCTCTCTGAGTGGACTTTCCGTCTCTCCAACATAAAGGGAGCTGAAGAAGAAATCAAGGCAGTGAATGGGCAAACTCAGTCATCGATGCATTTGGATGCAGAGTCTGGCGTGAACCAAGAGTCGAGGACAAAATGATAAAAAAGAGACACAATTCCTTCCTTCAGAGAACTTAGACTGACGGAGGAGTCAGATGAGAAAAACATCAATGAAAATCTGAACTATCAGGACACTCTGTGAAGGAATCAACTTGTTCCGGAAGCATATAGTGTCGAGGACAACACATTACACATTTGGGGGACCAGTGACAGACAGACTCTCACTCCCCAGCTTGGCGGCTTTTGGTGCATCCCGGTTGCAGTGTCCTCGTCCGTGTAATGTGGTGATCGCTCTTTCCTCACCTCACAGTGGTTGTGTAGTTCAGGGCAAGTGGTGCCATGGCAACAAACCACATCCCTGTCTCACTGGCTTCTAGGAACAAGATCTATTTCTCATTCACATACTTTGTTGGTTGTGGGTTAATTATGACTCTCTCTGCTGGGCGTGGTGGCGCACGCCTGTCATCCCAGCACTCAGGCAGCCGAGACAGGAGGGTTGTTGCAAGCCTGGCCTACAAAGTGAGGTCAAGGCCAGCCTGAACTGCATAGCAAGACCCTGTCTCAAAAGGACAAAAATAAAATAAAGTGTACCAGTAAAATTAAAAAAAAAAATTATGACTCTCTCCATGCTTTCTCTCTCCACAAGGACTGGCCGGCCTCTGGGACACTGGAACTCTTGGGTCAGAAGGAGAAGAGCACTGGCAGAACCACGGGCTCCCTAGCGCTCCTTCTCGGATGTGTCCCAGAGTTCTGGTTAAGTTCTGAGGATCCAGTGTGAGCTCACGGAGGAGGGTGTCGTGCTGCCCTTTTATTATGAGGTCACCAGGAGAAGCATGGGGGAAATGGCAACAGATACTTTAAAATATCAGTGAAATTACAGAAAGTATACCCGTCATGGTAGAAAACATTTTGAAAAAACAGTAACAATGCAGATGTGAAATTGGTCTGGTTAAATATTGGTAAAGAGCTGGTACCATCTGAGGTTCAAATAAACATTAAGAAATCATTTTTGACTTCCTGAATTCCATTTAAGAAGCGATTCCAGGTAAGGCTCAGGCCAGTGGATTCTGTATTGGTCACCTGTCCCGGGGGGATCATGCGACTGATGAGGATGGTTGAGGGATGAAAAGGAAAAAAGTAACCTCTATAAGCCTTTCCATTTTTATTGATGCTCAAGTGAACTACATAACTTGCTCAAGGTCGCAACGGTCACACTAGTTGGCTGATGTTCCTAATGGCTGGGCTTTGTAGTGTTCCCAGTTTTGGGGTGAGGTTGCATTGTGGTCTAGCTCCATCTATGGCAGACACTCCAAAGAAAACTAAGGGGCTTTACTGATACCCCAGCTCTCTAGGAAGACAGGGAGAGGAAGCTCTGGCTCCCCGAGACCCTTCTTACACTATTTCCTAGGTTCCAAGGAGCTCCTGCCCAAAGATGCAATCAATAGTGACCCAAGAGGCAACTTCTCCATTGATGCAGTTTGTACAGGACGCGGGGTCACGGTGCTGAAATCACTCCCTCTTATCAGAGAGGAAGGAGATGCATGTGGCCTGGGCCCTCGTGGGACAGAACTTGTGGGAACAAGACTGCCTTTCCCCCTTGAGCAGGCAGGGTGAGAATAACCTGTCCTCCCAGTAACCCAGGCTGTCTTTCCTTACCCATTTTTTTTTTTTTGACTCCTTTGCAAAGTTTTGTCTTTGTCCGAAGCCAGATTCAGATATCAGGAGGCCAAGGTGTATTTACCTGTCCCAGGCATGCCATTTGCATATGTCGCTGTGGTTAATTTGTCTATGATTAAGCATTTTCTAAAGGAACAGCTTGTCAAAACTGTCACTTGTTATCTTCTCCTCTGTTTTCCTTCTTCCGCGTCACTGTGGACCCAGTGGCCTTTCCTAAGCTGAGAGATGCTGTGCTGCCAAGGGAAGGCTGGAACCATACGGGAGTGGTGAGGACCAGCAGATCTAAGGTGAAGACCGTTGCTTCGGTGGCAGGGGAAGCTCTGGTGGGATTCTATTCATCACTCACTGAGTGTTTCATCAGACCAAGCACTGTCCTGAGAACTTTCGCTTTGTCTCGTTATTCTTTCCTACAACCCTACGAAGTAGACATGGTTAGCTACATTTTACAGATGAAAGAACCAAGGATCAGAATTTGTACTATACTCCCAGCACCACTCAGCTCTTGCTACAAGGCATGGATTCAAATTCCGATCAGTCTGGCCTTAGAGCTTATTCTCACAGTCCCACGCAGGGCTGTTCTTCTCTGTCCATAGTTATTCCTTCCCTGCTCCTCCAGGGAGGGGAGGACTGCACCCTCCCCTTCCCCACAAGGCCATGTGACCTGCAGCGTCTCCATGCAAGAGTAGGATCTGACCTTGACTCCTTAATGGACTAGCGGTTGACCATGTGCTTTGCTTTGGCCACTGGACATGAATAGATGTGACACATGCCATACTCCAGAAGGAGTCTCCAGGAGTTAATTGCATCTCGATCTGACTTACACATCCAACGATCTTCTGAAGCACACAACTCATATAGATGGTACTAATTCCAAGGAGGGGATCCAGAATTTAATTCTCACCTTTGCCACCTTGGATGGACTGATCATGGAACTGTGGGGATGAATTTAGGAAATTAAATATAAAAATGGTCAGTAAATCATAAAGATTCATGTTAATATTCATTACCCAAGTTAGCACTGCTCTTGGTGATGTGGAATTTAGTTGTAGTACTTTGTAAATTCCATCAGGCAGGGACCACAACTGTTCTGCTCAGAATTACATAGTGTGCCTCACACAGTGGATACTCGATAACTGTTGATGTGGTGAATGAGTGAGTGTTATGAGAAAGGGCTCTGTAAGCAAACAAAACTCAGGCCTGCAAGTTAAACTAGCTCACCCTACTGATTCAGGGACTTCTCAAGGACTTTAGTGAATTAAAGAGAATTGTTGCTCTCTGAGAAGAGGCGGGGCTAGCGGGCAATATTTCACGAAGTTAGTTGACCACGGAATCCTTCTTTTCCCCAGGAATAACTTCTAGGAACACACTTTGGAAAATGCTGTTTAGGGAACAGGAACCAGAAGCGCTCATGTTCTGTCTCATTTACCACATGATGGCATAAAATGGAACTCAGACGGGGTCGTTTTCCATAGCTGACTGGAGTTAGAATTAGACCTGTAATTGACTGGTTGCATTCTGTCTGGGAATTTCTGCACTGGCAGGAATATTACACTGCTCATTTGTACCTCAATTTCCTCTTCTATCCGAGTGGGGCATCTTCTTTGCCTGTCTCATATTTTGAAGGAAAACAAAAAAGCCAGTGCAGTGAATCAGCAAAGTGAGCTGTCGAGGACAAGGTCCATGGTTTGTTTTCCGTGTCCTCTGTGCCTGGTTCACGAGCTGGTGCATAGTAGAACTCAGCACATTTCTCCTGGGTGGATACATCAATTCACAGCACTGACCCAAAGTGGGCAGAAAGGTCTGGGTGCAGTTGGGCTTTCCTGGGGGGAAAACCAGCTGGAGGAAAACTGGCAGTTCACTCTGATAAACTCAGTGTGTGTTTTTCATTTTTTTTTTTATCTAGGTCTTCCTCAGCAAGACTCCCACCGTGGACAGTGACCCTGCACACCTTAGAGGGACCGTAAGTCTGTGCAGTGCAAGGTCACATGTGGGGAGCAGGAGCCGCTGGCGAGCCAGCTGAACATATTCCCTGTCTGTCTTCCCTGCTTGCAGAAGCTTAATGTTACTCACCCTCTTCCGAAGCTCCATCTTTCAGGGAGAAAGCATTGGTGTCAGCTCTCAAGGTGGTCTCTCTCTCTCATTGCCAGCAACTGTTTCCAGTTTGGGCGTATTACACATGAATGGCCCATAAGATATGAAGCAAAATCAACTTGGATGGCTAGAAATGTGTTTTTCCATCTTAAAAAGAAACATCAAGAGAGGGGACATCTCCCCATTTCCCACAAGTCCCCTCTGTTGGCGTTATTGAGTCCCCAGGTGATGCCAGGGACTGAGTGTCTGTCTCCTAATCACAAGAAGGATACTGTTAGCAGGCAGAGGAGAATGTAACAATGGAAAACGCAGATCCCTTGCAGTGTCACTGAGGTCTTCAATTAAGCAGACCTGGGGGCATTCAGCCCGGGGCTTCCTGTCAGGGAGACTCTGAATGTTCCCACACTGCAAGCCATTCGTTGCATGTTCTATTACTTACAAACAAAGCTTCCTATCAGATACAAGATTATGCAAGAAATGAGCCTGTGTGGGATTTATCCTCAAAGATCTGCAGCCCCATTGCAGACAGTGAAGACACTGTCAAAGGGAGGGAGGACGCCTCAGGGTTCCATGCAGGGTGCAGCAGGTACGGTGGGATGGCGTGGGGGAGCAGCCTGCTTTGCAGTGGTGAGTCGGGAGGACTTCACAGCAGAGGCGGCTTTTCAGGTGGAGTTTTGAGTCAGACGGGCCTTGCCCTATATGTAGGTGAGTTCAAAGGTAGGCAGATCTGGAAGAGCACTGTGTGGTTAAAGCCTGTTCGTTTTGGCACGACTGGATCGGGAAGGGGACCGATGAGACGGTGAGAACAGTGCAGAAGGAAGTAGCCGGATCACAAACCCTCTGTCATGGCCTCGTGCCAAGCCGCCCTGAATCGTCACCTTCAGTCTCAGGAGCAGGCTCTCTTGACTTTCACGCACTCCTGCAGTCACAGAAGGTTTGCTGATTCCCTCTTGTGTGCCAGGCACTGAGTTAGGAGCTGGGCAACAGCTCTGAATGCTGCACTGTAAGCTCCGGAAATCCTAAAGCCATTGTGGTCACCAGTGAGACTCCAGAAAGTAGCCTGGCATTTCACAACCAGGGGACTCACTTATTTGTTGATCCAATAATAAGACAAACATTATTTTGGCCCTGTGGGGTACTGTGGGTGGAGGAGAGAGGAATAAGCACTTACCAAATATCACACGGATCAGTAAACACGTTTTCGATGAATATAATCTTATGAACATATTTGGGTTCTGGAACTAAATTCCATGTTTTGACGAGACATCCCAAGAAAGGCCAGGAAGGACTTTCTGGTCTCAATCTCTTTGGGCCGCAGTTTCTTTACAAATAAGGTTATAGTAATAATAATCCTTATTTCTCAGGGTTGTGGAGAGGTTAAAATGACATATTTAAAATTTCTAGCATGTGGTACACCCAGCACTTTTTAAAGAGGTTCCAGCCTTACTAAATTCTAGCATTCTCTGACATGCCAGTTTCCCCAGAACCAAAACTAAAGTCATCGCTGTCAAAGAACACATTTTGGTTGTTCACAATTCATTGTTTGACCAAGTTAGAAAAATCAAGTAATATTATATTTCATAGCAAAAAAACTCTTGGTAAATTTGGTTGGTATCAGAATCGCTCCCTCCTTAGAAGATTCTGGTGAACAAGAATCCAGCCACTAAATATTGATGTCACAGATTAAGAGATTAAAATGACCATTTAGTAGGGAGAAAGAAAACTCAGTTTAGAGGAGCAGATGCAGGCATGAGTGGAGAAGGACAGGTGACTTGCTCATCTTGCCAGATGTGTTCATTCTTTGTGACTTAATGGCATTGTTGGCTTCATGGTCGCTTTCTAGGATATACTTACGTTTTTCTTTGGTGACAGCAGTCGTGAATTTCTTTGGTGCTCTTTGTTGTGCAGATACCTTATTTTCTCAATCAGTTTTAAAGGAAAGTTTTGCAGGATACGTAGTAAGTCGGGGTTGGGAGCCATTATCTTTCAGGGTTTGGAGCCTTTTGCTCCACACCATCCTGACCTTTAAGCTTTGTGTAGAGAAGTCTTCTGTGATTCTAATGGGTTTACTCTTCTATGTGATCAATTGCCTTTCTCTAATAGCTTTCAACATTTTGTCCCTGCGGTGCATGGCTGGTACTCCGAGAATAATATGGCTACAGAGGGTCTCTTTTGGCCCTGACTATTTGGAGTTCTATAAGTCTCATCTGTATCTTTCTTTCCTTCCCTATATCTGGCAAGGAAGTTTTCTGTCATTATACCTATGAACAGGTATTTTTTCATGCCATTGGTATTGTCTTGTGCTTTTTTTTACCTATTCACTTATTCTTAGATTAGTTTTCTTTGCATCATTTAGCAGTTATTGGGTCAACTTCTACATTTTGTTTTTTTCAAGGTGTCTTTGAGTGGTTAGCCTTTGAAGGTACCATTGTTTTGTAGTTCTGAAATTCCGTCCTCACACTGGTCAGTTCTGCTGTCCACACCATACTTTCAATACTTTTTTTTTTTTGAGGCAGAGTCTCCCTGTGTAGTTCAGGCTTTGAACTCACTATGTAGCCCAAACTGGCCTTGAACTTGTGGTAGTCTTCCCACCTCAACCTCCTGAGTGCTGGGATTTCAAGTGTGTGCCACCACGCTGGGCTTCAATGCAATTTTCAGTCTCCTGGATTTCTAACCGAAACCTTTTCAAGGACTCTAATTCATTGGTAAACTGGCCATTAGTGTTTTGTGTCACTTTGTTTAGCTCATCTCGCTTTGTCTTCTGAGAGTTCCTGCATCTCTTTGGTGAATATTTCTGTAATCTGTTTAGATACATCTTCTCTAATCTCACCGAGTACCTCTTTGAGCCGTTTTCTAATCTGCTTTGTTGTGTTGACTAATCTGGGTGTGTGGCTTATGCTATTCTGCCCCTCAATGCCCCTAGATTGCCTTTTGGGGGAGTTGGGGGATTTAGGTGGCATTTTACTGCCTTCTTTTCCGCCCATGTTTCTATTGTAGTTGTTAGTTTGCTTTGTTTTGTGCTGAGTTTTGTGAACACTCAGTCTAAAGACTGTTGATAGTAGAGAGATCGCTTTTGTTGCTTTTAGGTGATGTAGTTTGGGCATGGCTAACTATAATCCTTTGCCACAGCACCAAGGTCTGACTACCTTGTTTAATGTGGGAATGCAGGACGGAGGGCAGTTATCCCAATAACAAAGTTCTTTGGGACTGTACTGTGGTAGTTTCAATGTCACAAAGGCAATCTGAGTGTTGGCTTACAGAGAAATAGTAACAATTTTGTGGGACTTCTTAATGTTAAGTGCATCAACGACAGAAGTATTGTCCAAGATAAATCAGATTTTAACAAGTCATAAGAAGCAATTATGCACCTCTCTTAATCTTAGAGAAGAAATACGCAATTATGGTGCTGCCATTAAAGCAACCGAAATACTGACCTCCAGCTAATATGCACTAAATGCAACAGCTGTATCTCTGTTAATGGGAGAAAAGAATCCAAAAGTAATTTTAGAGTTAACTATCAAAAGATTAACAAAGCTTTTTGGTTATACTAGTAAAGACATAGTGGTACCTTGACTTATAAACTTATTTTACAATTGTGGAGAAGATGGCTGCATTTGTGTTTGTGTTTGTGTGGGGAGGATGATTATGGTCATATCTGTCGCCCAAAGTAGCATTTGCCAATGGAAGTAAAATTGTGCCAAACGCTTTTGTTCATGAACCAAATTGTTTGCAAAGAGAAGCATTTGCGAACTGAGGTGTTACTGTATAGGACTCGTGAATGGGGGAATGCAAGAGGAAAATGTTGAAACCTTAAACTCTGTGGGAGGAGAAAGGGAAGAGAGGAGGAGCTCAAAGGGTCTTGTTTGGGAGCAGAAGGGTGTTTATAGGGTTAGGTAAAGATAAGGCAAAAATTGACAAGGACAGAAGACAAAAGGAAAAGGAAGAAAAAGAAATTATGTAGAAGTAAAAATAAGAGAGAAATAATGAAAGGGAGAAAAATTAAAAAAGAGAAGAAAAAAGTAAAGAAAAAAGAGGTAAGAAAAAGTGATAAGAATCAAGGCAGAAACAGTGATCAGAAGTGAGGCAAAAGGAAGATTTCTGAAGCCTCAGGAAACTGGTGAAGAACTAAGGACGGAAGGAAAGAGCAGAGAAAGAAAATGAAAAACAAAAATAAAACAAAACAAAAAATTTAAAACAATGTGCACGCTCACAAAACAAAAACAAAAACACAAACAAAAACAAAGCAAAGAGACAAAAACCAAAAACCAAAATGGAGAGATAAGCAGTTTTTTTGTGGTTTCAAATGAGTGGTTTTCTTCCAGGTTCTGTGGTTTTTGGGCACTGTCCACATCAAGACGTTTCCCTGCTCAGGACGGCAGATGAGGAAGGCAGCCCGCAGCTGGCTGGAGGGAAAGGGCCAGGGGCTGATTCCGCACTTCCCTCTCCAGAGCAGCTGGGCTGAGCCTGGCCTTGTCTCTGGGACGCAGATGAGATCTCTAGCTTCAGCCCCTCTTGTGCTCCCTTGCCAGGCTGACCTTGGCTCCCTGGCTACGGCTGTCTTCTGTGACTGTACCTCAACCAGTCGCAGTGACAGTGTCCTAGCCTGGGAGTCCCAGGCTCAGACCACCCTGCTGTACAAAGACGTCTGGCTACTGTCTCCAGGAGACATGGCAGGCCCCTGGGCTGGAGTCACTCACCAGCTGTTGGAGCATCTTCTGGTCCACTCTGCGGGTGCATTTCTTGCTGACAGCCTTAGCAGTCACCTGCTTTCATTTTGTCTCCGTCTTCCTCCCTCATGAGCCAGGAGCCAGGAGCAAGGGAGAAGCTGCACACAGCCCCTACCTTTCCCTACATCATGCTCTGCCTCTCTAATTTCTCCCTAGGGCCCAATTTTCCCTTCAGATCCTCCTGTGTTCCACAGGTCCACTTCCCTCCTTTCCTTCCCCAAGTTGTTTTCCAGTGTCTGGATTCTGAATCCTGGAGATGCTGAGTTGTCCTTGCTTACCACATTGCTTGGGTTGCCTCTCTTTCCACAAAGGTGATTGGTTGGCTTTTATCATGCCCAGAACTCCAGAGACTCCCTGGAGTCCTTGCTGAGGGGCTGCAGAATAATGAGGCTCTCCTCTACCTGGACCTTGGGGTAAATCATCCCTCCTAGACCCTGAGTCTACTTCCCTGTGTTCTGAACCTCAGTCCATAACAAATGGCCTGTGATGAGGCTCTAGGTGTCACTGGAGGGTCCTCTGATGGATGCACATTCAGGAAACAGAGGCAGGGAGCACTATGTGCTAAGCTCTCACTGCCCCGAAGGTGACAGCTCACTGAGCTGAAAGGCGGAGACGCTGGACCCCGCTGTGGTCAACACTCCCACACCATGCACTTGTGCTCTGTGTGGCCATCCTTCAATGTACGCATGGTCACCACGTACATGTGAGAAGACTAATGCTTAGGCATATTCCAGGTGACACATTTAATAAGTGGTGAATTTACCATTTTTAAATTTTATTTTGTTTTATTTATTTATTTATTTATTTTTATTTAAGAGAAAATGAAAGACACATATAAGACAAAAAGCAAAAGAGACAAACAAACAACTAGAGTAAATGCACAGCAGTAACATTATAGGTTTACAAAACAGGATGATAGAAACTTGACAATGGTTGCAATATTGCATCTCGTTATCTTCAAAATGTTTGTTTACATTAACAGATATAGACATGTAAAACTGATCTAATCATATCAGTATTAACTGTTCTTTCTCAATAACTAATACATTCAGCAGTATGTTCATTTTAGTTATCTTACATATATATATATACACATATATACAGATTTATATCTTTTCCTTTTCCCTTCCCTCTTTCCCCCTTTTCCCTTCCCAATTACTTTTGCTCTTCGAGCTGTTTTTTACCCTTACATAGTATTTATTGTCGATTTTGGATCATACATACTTTTTCAGTTTCTTACACTAGGGAGACAATCTGGTGTTTACACATGTGGGTTTGATTTATCTCACTTATGACTATGGTCTCAAGTTGTGTCCATTTAATTATAAAAGTCTCAATGCAATCTTTCTTAATAGCTGAGTAGTACTCCATTGTATAAAAATACCACATCTTTTTTATCCAGTCTTTGATTGATGGGCTCTTGGGTTGTTTCCAAGATCTGGCTATTACAAATCGGGTTGCTATAAACATGGGTGCACAGATATCACTGTGGTATGATGTTTTCAATTCTTCTGGGAAAATGCCCAGAAATGGGATAGCTGGGTTGAATGGGATCGCTAATCTTAGCTTCTTGAGGAATCTCCACACTGATTTTCACAGTGGTTTCACCAGTCTACCCTCCCACCAACAGTGGAGAAGAGTTCTTTTTCCCCCACAGCCCCTCCAGCATTTGTTGTTCGTTGCTATTTAATCTTGGCCATTCTTTTTGGGAGTGAGACGGAATCTCAGTGTTGTTTTAATTTGCATTTCCTGAATGACCATTGATGTTGAACATTTTTTCATATATTTATTTGCCATTTGTATTTCTTTCTCTGAGAAGTGTATATTCATCTCAGATGCCCATTTTTGGATTGGGTCCTTGAATTTAGGGGGCTGATTTCTTTTAATTCTTTATATGTTTTAGATAGAAGTCCTTTGTCTGATGGACAATTGGCTAAGACATTTTCCCAGTTCGTGGGTTTTCTTTTCACTCTGTTGGAGATTTCCTTTGACATGCAAAAACTTTTTAGTAAGATGAGATCCCAGTTGTTGATTCTGGGAGGTGTTTCCCATACAATTTGATTTTTGTTTATGAACTCTCTGCCTACTCCTATGTCATCAAGATTTTTACCTACTTTGTCTTCTAGCAAGTTTAGGATCTCTGTTTTAATACTCAGATCTTTGATCCATTTTGACTTTATTTTAGTTCATGGTGATAGACATGGATCTAGTTTTAGCTTATGGCATATAGAAAGCCAGTTTTTCCAGCACCATTTGTTAAAGAGGCTGTCTTTCTTCCAATGTACATGTTTGGCCCCTTTGTCAAAGATGAGGTGGCTAAGTGTGTTTTTACTTGTGACTGTATCTTCTAATCTATTCCATTGATCTTCAGGTCTGTTTCGATTCCAGTACCGTGCTGATTTTATCACAGTAGCTTTATAGTATAGTTTCAAGTCAGGGATTGTGATGCCTCCTGCCTTCCCTTTGTTGCCCAGAATTGCTTTTGTTATTCTAGGTCTCTTCTGGTTCCAGGTGAATTTCAGAAATGCTTCCTCTAGCTCTGTGAGGTAGGCAAGTGGTATTTTGATTGGGATTGCATTAAATCTGTATAATAATTTTGGGAGAATGGGCATTTTCATGATGTTTGTTCTTCCTATCCATGAACAGGGAATATCTTTCCATTTTCTGAAATCTTCTTCAATTTCTTTCTTCAGAGTAATGTAATTTTCACTGTATAGATCTTTTACTTCCTTTGTTAGATTGATGCCTAAGTATTTCATTTTTTTGGAGATTATAGTGAAGGATGTGGTTTCCCTTATTTCTCTTTCAATGACTTTGTTGTTTGTGTATAGCAATGTTATTGATTTTTGAGTGTTCACCTTGTATCCAGCCACATTACTGAATTTGGTTATTACTTCTAGAAACCTTCTAATGGATTTTTGGGGGTCTTCTATGTAGAGCATCACATCATCTGCAAGTAATGATAATTTTACTTCTTCCTTTCCTATTCTTATTCCCTTTATTTCTTTTTCTTGTCTAATTGCTCTGGCTAGTATTTCCAGAACTATATTGAACAGGAGTGGTGATAATGGACATCCTTGTCTTGTTCCTGATTTTAGGTTGAAAAAGTTTTCAGTTTTCAGTTTTTGTCCATTTAGTAAGATGTTTTTGTCCATTTAGTAAGATGTTGACTGTTGGTTTATGATATATGACTTTTATCAGGTTGAGGTAGAGACCATCTATTCTGATTTTCTGTAGGGTATTTATCATGAATGGGTGTTGGATTTTGTCAAAAGCTTTTTCTGCATCTATTGAGATGATCATGTGGTTCTTGTCCTTGGCCCTGTTGATATGGTGTATTGCATTTATTGATTTGTGTATGTTGAAACATCCCTGCATTTCTGGGATGAATGCCACTTGATCAAGGTGTATAATCTTTTTGATAACTTTCTGTATTCTATTTACCAGTATTTTATTGAGGATTTTTGCATCTATGTTCATTAGGGAGATTGGCCCGTAATTTTCTTTTTTGGTTGGGTCTTTCTTTGGTTTTGGTATTAAGGTAATACTTGTTTCCAGGAGTGAATTAGGGAGACTTACTTCCCTTTCAATTTCATTGAAGACTTTGAGGAGTGTTGTCATTAAGTCTTCCCTGAATTTCTTATAGAATTCAGCAGTGAATTCATCAGGGCCTGGGCTTTTCTTTGTTGGTAGGGTCCTGATTAGATTTTCAATTTCATTAACTGAAAATGGGTTATTCAGCAGCTTTACATCTTGATTCAGCTTTGGTAATTCATAGGTTTCTAGGAATCTGTTCATTTATTCTGTGTTATCGAATCTATGCAAGGAAAGATTTTCGAAGTAGATGTTGATGATCTTCTGTATTTCCACAGGGTCTGTAGTGATTTTACACTTTCATTTCTTATTGTATGAATCTGAGTTTTTTCTTTCCTCTTCTTGATAGGTTGGCTAGGGGTTTATCAATTTTATTTACTCTTTCAAAGTACCAACTCTTCGATTCATTAATTCTTTCTATTGTTTTCTTCGTTTCAATTGCATTAATTTCTGCTCTAATCTTGATAATTTCCTCCCTTCTTTGGGCTTTGGACTTGACTTGCTCTTCTTTTTCTAAAAGTTTGGGGTGCAGCATTAGGTTGTTTATGTGTGTTCTTTACATTTTTCTGATGTGGGAGTTTAGTGTTATAAATTTCCCTCTGAGGACTGCTTTCATTGTGTCCCACAGGTTCTGGTAATTTGTATTTGCATTTTCATTTAATTGCAAATATTGTTTAATTTCTTCTTTAACTTCTTCTGTGACTCATTGGTTGTTTAGGAGTGTGTTGTTTAATTTTCATGTGTTTATATGGTTATTATAGGTTTTTTTGTCATTCATTTCCAATTTAAGGCACTATGATCAGATAATATGCATGGAATTATTGCCGTTCCTTTGCATTTACTTAAGCATGTTTTGTGGACCAGTATATGATCTCTTTTAGAGAAAATAGATCTCTATTTGCAGCTGAGAAGAATGTGTATTCTGATGGTGATGGGTGGAATACTCGGTACACATCTACTAGGTCCATTTGTTCACAAGTTTGATTCAGTTCTGTTATTTCTTTGCTGATTTTTTGTTTGGTTGATCTGTCTCTCCGTGACAGTGGGGTGTTAAGGTCTCCTGTTATAACTATATTAATGTTTATTTGGTTTTTCATGTATTTTAAGAATTGTCTTACATAGTTGGGTGCTCCCATATTCGTTGCATGTATATTTATGATTGTAATCTCTTTCTTTCGAAGGTTTCCCCTAACAAGTATGTAGTGACCTTCTTTATCTCTTTTGATCATTTTTGGTTTGAAGTTCATATTGTCTGCAAACATAATAGCTACCCCTGCTTTTTTCTGGGTTCCTATTGCATGGAGTATTGTTTTCCAGCTTTTGATTTTTAGTCTGTGAATTTCCTTTTGAGTGAAATGTGTTTCTTGTACACAGCATATTGCTGGATTTTGTTTCTTAACCCACTCTGCTAGTCTGTTTGTGTTTATTGGTGAGTTGAGACCATTTACATTGATTGATATAACTGATATGTACTGGCTCATCCCTGTCATGATATCTTTCTGTTGTTGGTTTTCTACATTTTCTGTTTAATGATTTTCCCTGCTTAGTGGTTTCCTTTTGTTGTCGTTCTTAAGATTGTAGTTATCTTTTTCTCTTTCTAGAGTGTCTTTCAGTACTCTTTGTAGTGTTGGTTTGGTGGCCATAAATTTCTTCAGTTCTTCTTTGTCATGAAAGTATGTTATTTCTCCATCACTTTTTAAGGATAGTTTTGCAGGGTACATCAATCTGGGTTGAAAGTTGTTTTCTTTCAGGATTTGAAATACTTAACTCCAACCTCTTCTTGACTTAAAAGTTTGTGTTGAGAAGTCTGCCGTGATTCTGGTAGGCTTTCCTTCATAAGTGTTCTGTTTCTTTTCGCTGACAGCTTTTAGTATTTTGTTCTTGTGCTGTTTTTCTGGTACCCTAAGTATTATATGTCTGGGTGAAGATTTATTTTGGTTATGGTTAATTTTGTTCTTGTATGCCTCACTTATCTGCATATCAGATTATCTTCCCATGTTTGGAAAGTTTTCTACTATTACTTCTGTGAATAGTCTTTGCAGGTCATTAGTATTGACCCCTGCTTTTTCATTTATGCCTATTAATCTTATGTTATTTTTCTTGGCATTGTCTTGCAGCTGTTGAATTGCTGTTTCTTGGTTCCTTACTATTTTTAAGAGACCTTTTCTTTTGTGGCCATAAGCTCCCATGCTGTCTTCATGGTCTGAGATTCTATCTTCAGCTTCATTTGAGCCATTTTTTAAACTTTCCATGGAATTTTTCATTTCCTGCATTTCCCTTTGAATCTGTTTCATGCATTCTATTTGTGTCTTATATTGTTCACTCAAAGTTTCCATCATTTTCTTATGTTCTTCTATTTTTTTATCTTGCTCTTCTTTAGATACACACAACATTTCTTTCATAATGACTGTCATTTCAATTTTTAGCTGAGCGATTATTTGTGATTTGAGTTTCTCTCTAGCTTCTTCTATAGAAGGTGTTTCTTTACTGCATTTGCTATCATTTCAGAAAGTTCAGTTGTGTGACTCCCAGTGTCTTCCATTTCGGTGTCTCTTGGGTTTGTTCTTGGTAGCCTGGGGGATTGAGACTGCCTCTTGGTCTTTCATTTTGTCATGTTCTTCTGGGACCGGTGTGGCTCTGTGTCCTGCAAGGCTGACCAGGTGTTCCCCTGGTGGGTTGTACTGAGTCGTGGGACTAGGTAGAACTGGCTCCTCTGAGGAGCTAGTGAGGGTGCACTCCCGGAGTGTGCTGCTGAACCTCCACCTTACTGGATGGGGGCCGAGACCTCCTGGACCCAGTCAACTAGGCGGAGTGTACCCCAGAGTGTCACACCACCCGGACCCTGAGTCTGGCTGCAAGGAGTTCAAAGCCTCTGGTGTGCCAGGCAAGCCCAGGCAAGTCCCAGGCCTACAGTGCCAGGGCCTTGCTCCTGGCTGGGTGGGTCTGCAATCTCTATGACCCACCATGCTGTCCACACCTCTGAACAATGGAGCTCGTGCCCTGTACTTTAATGGGCAGAGCCCAAGCTCTCCAAGGCCCTGCAGCTATGCTGGCCAGTCCCTGATGAGCAGCTCTGGGGTCCTGGGCTGGGCTGGGCTCAGTACCTCTGTGTCCTGCGAGGCTGGCCGGGAGTTCCCCTGGTGGGTTGCGCTGAGTTGTTGGACCGGGTAGAGCTTGATCCTCTGTGCAGCTAGTGAGGGCGCATTCCCACAGTATGCTGCTGGAGCCTCTGCCTTACTGGGTCCTTACCATTTTTTTTTTTTTTTTGAATTTTAGAAATCTGAGTGTAGAGATAAATTGTGGTCATACTTCCCAAAATTGAATTTGCAAGCCTATGCCCAAAGCACATAGACTTCCATCAGGTTGTACCTCGGGGTCCTTTTGGTGAGGCTCTGTGGGGGTGGATGGTGTGTGTTGTCTATGCTGCCATTGGGGTCTGGTACTGTGCCCAGATGGAGAACATTTTCCATCTAATGTGTTGACTAAGTTATAAGGGAATATCTTAGCTTTTCATTTCACAAACACTGATTCTACAAGGAAGCCTGTAGAAATGAAGACACAGAAATGTAAGAACTGAGGGATGGGGCATTGGGAGCAAAACTTCACCCACAGCAAGAACTCTCAGGGACTCATTTTAGGGCTGTGCTTCACAGAGAACCTGGGACAGGAAGGAACAGTGTCCCAGCCATCTGAGCCACATGTAATCCTACACAGTTTATGGAAATTATTGGGTTGAGCTGTCATAAGCTCCCAGCAAACCCATCGGTTAATCTTGGGTAAAGATTCTGAGTCACAGAGGGAGAGGAGGATTGTAAAAGGCATTTCCTAAGACTGAGCAGGAGGGAGCAGTCAGCCTGCTGGGCCTGGCCAGCAGGTGAGGGGTAGTTGGGGCTGGCTCAGGGGACCTCTGATAGATGCTTGTGGCCAAAGGGCCCACAACTGGGGACTATGAGCAGTAAGGAGGAACTGCCCTGCTCAGACAAAATCCCATCATCGATCATCCTACTGCTTGCTTACCAGGAAGTGTCATCACACCTGACAGGGGGCCTTTCCCCAGTCCTGTCCTGATTTATTTGTTATCATTAGGAATAGCAGCAACTGAGTACCTACAACGTGAAGATAATAGCAGTATCCATTAACTTCAGTTATTAGGGAAACGGAAAACACATACATTTGTTGGTGCAGCCAGGCCTATTACAGTGTGACATATGGATTCCTAAGGCACAGTGTGCTGTGCAGATCCCACACTAATGACCACGGGGCTCATGGGAAGATCAGGTTAGGGAAAAATATTCAGAAACTTCAACAGTGACATGGGTGTGTGTATCAGTGTGTGCATATACACTTGCGTGTATGGTAAAGAGAGAGACCTGAGAAAGTCATAGCAGTTTTACTGATTAAATGGTGAAGATGCACACCAACACTAACTCGCATATGTCATTTATCTTATTAATAAAAAGACCTAAGG
The DNA here is from genome assembly GCA_004363535.1 of Dasyprocta punctata. Taxonomy (NCBI): domain Eukaryota; kingdom Metazoa; phylum Chordata; class Mammalia; order Rodentia; family Dasyproctidae; genus Dasyprocta; species Dasyprocta punctata. Next base: position 43,500 of record RJWM01005115.1, on the reverse strand, counting down.
TTTACTTGTGTAAGTACGTGACCAAAGGGCTGTGGCTGAGTTACTGGAGACAGAGGTAGCAGAGTTAGCTGAGATCAAACGGGAAGCTGTTACACCAGGTAGGGTGAATGTGGGTTGAGCACTTGCCCTTGTGTTTCCAGCAGTGGCAGCTGGGACATGTTTAGATGTGCTTTGTGTCCTCCTATGTAGTGTGGTTTGGCAGGGCGCACCTAGTGTTTCTTGCAGATAAAATATGGCAGAAGCAAACACAGAATTTACATTATGCCCAAATTGTTTCCTAATATGGCCACTTTGCCTGAATAATTTCATGCTTCAAGTGAGCAAGATAGCAGAAATAACTGTATGGGATTCAGAACAAAGGCATGATAGCTCATAGTTGCAGTTGTTATGCAGAGCAGCTCTGCTGTTAGTGGTAAACCACACACGACAAGTGTAAATAATCCCATTTTACAGGTGAGTAAACCTGAGGCTCACAGAGGGCGAATGACTTTCTTAACGCACGGAGCCAGGAAGGGGAAGGTGCTCCCCCCTATCCCCAACCTCGGTTGCTCACAATTCAGCATGGGGCGGTATGCTAGCCGCAGAGGCAGCCACCAGGTGACTGCAGGCTTCTGGAGTGTAATCTTTAGCAGCTCAAGTTATTATTGCCTAGAATGCAGATGCATATGATTTAGAAAGAGCAGACAGATTTATAAGACATTTCTAATTTGTGCTGCTACCTCAAGTGATATATTAACTCTTCTCTTCTGCGCTTAGCGATAACAGAGCGAGAAATGCTGAAAGCACCGTGACAGCCCATACCGTTTTCAAGAAGGAGAAAATTCCATGCTAGCCAAAAGTTTCCTCTCTGGCATGTCCACCACACTGTTCTTAACTGAGGCTTTGGTTCTCCAGCTGAACTTGGCAGGGGGTAGCTCATCGCCCGACAATGCCTTCTATCAATTCTGGGCTTCAAGTCGGCGCACCATTCCAGAGGGGCTTTAGTGAGCCTGGGTGTGGAGGCTCCTTGGGCTCTTGGTTTCAGGAGTGAGTCACTGGGAGCAGGTGCCTGGCTTTGTGGCTCGTGTTGATGCTGGGGTCCAATTAAATCTTCAGACCAGTTTCGTACAAGTGCTTCCCTCCTGGTGTCCCCTCCCCAACCTGAACTCAGAAACATTTGTGTTCATCTAAATATCTTCTAACTGGTGTTGGCCCATCAAAGTCTGTATCCTCCAACTCTGCATCGTGAAGGCTCCTCGCTGCTTCAGGAGGAGAGGGTGAAGGTGTCGTGAGCCCGCCGACACCCGTCACCTTTGTGCAGTTCGCCAATTGTCGACTCATGGAACACTGAATTTTGCCCGGTCTCCTATTTACTTTTGACACTGTGCTGCTCCCTCAGCAACTGTTTTCAGGCAAATTCTAGAAATCATATCAGTTTTTATTTTAGTATGTGTCTCCAAAACACAGGGATTCTTTTTCAAAGCATACAAGATCCCTAGCTCAGCAAAATAGCAATTCTCTTTTTTCTTAATATCGTGGGGGTACCCAGCAGTATTCAAATTATCTTGTTTTTGTTGTTGTTGTTGTTGTTCAAATTGGCTTCTGAACAACCAACATGCCTTTTAAAATTTAGTTTCTTCCTCTATCTTTCCTTTCTTTCCTTGGGTTTTTATTGTTGTTGAGAAAACCAGGTTGCTTTTTTTTTTTTTCCTGAATTGTGAAAATTTCTAATTGCATCACCAGTGGTGCCATTTAATGAGGTTGTCTCTTGTTTTTCTTCTAAACTGGCAGTGCCGTCCAGAGGCTTGCTCAGGTTTGGTTTTAATCAAACCCTTTTTTACATGGTAAGGTACATGTGACATAAAGTTTACATTTTGCCCATTTTTTAAGAGCATATTTCAGTGGCACTGAGCACATTTGCAGTGTTGTGTGACTGCCACTAATACCCATTTTCAAAACTCATTCAATATCCCAAATAGAGAGCCTGTGCCTAGTACATATCTCCCCTCCACCTCTCTCACCCCTTGCATCCACAGTAGCAGTTCCCTCTTATCAGAGGGACTACAGGCCATGACTCCTGATGGATGCCTCTACTACAGATAGCGTAGAATCGATCCCTTGCATATGCTATGCTTTCTTCTATACCTGCTTAGCTATGAAGTTTAACTGATCAGTTAGGCAGAGTAAGAGGATAATAGCCATAACTAATAATCAAATAGAACAATGCACTGTAATAAAAGTTATTTAAACCTAATGAATTAGTTGTTTCTGGAATTTTCCCCTTAATATTTTCAGGCAGTGGGTAACTAAAATTGCAGAAATCGAAACCTCAGATAAGGATGAACTGAATTTCCCCTTTCTGCGTACCTTGTACAAGTGGGTCAACATAGCAATGATCCTTTTGTATCTGGCTGGTTTCACTTAGCCTAAAACGTTCACAGTTAGCCCTGCTGTAGCAGGGGAGGTAGGCAGTTCCTCCTCCAGTGCTGGGAGAGGCTTCTTGGTTTGCTGCTGAGTGTTCTCTCAGTGGTCTTATCTCACCTCGTTTCCTTCCAAGTGCTGGGGCGCAGGGTGGATTCCCTTACCCGCTTGCCTCGTGGGGAAGTTATGAAGGCAATATTTACAAAAGGCTTTGTCCTGCTGAGGACCACACAGAGGGCCTCACCCGCAGGTCCAGGTGGGGATGGCACACCTGTGTTCCCAGGAGACCAAGGGTCTGTCATTTGGATCCTTGCTCCATTGAATGCTGGAGAGGTAGAATTTTCCATCTTCAAGATTAGACCCTTCTGAGTCATGGTGGACACGCAGAGAGAATGAACCGGATGGAAGCCTGCTGATCTAATTTCTGTCTTTCTTAGCACAGTGAAAAAGCATCTGTCATGCTTTTTGTAAATGGATTTGTTTCAATGTGCTATTCTCATCAATATCATCATTGTACTTATGGTTTTGTATTTTTCCACTAATGTGACCATGATAGGGAACTCAGGAATGTTGAAATGCAAAGTGTTCTAGCCATTCCTGAAAATCATCTACTCTGCAGCCTTATAAAGGGGGGCTTCTCCTCCCCACTGCCATTCCTTGCCTGCATAGAACTATCCTCGAGCCCCCAGTTACACCTTTCAGATTGTATCCGCATGCTTCTGTGGCAGGGAGGCCGCTACCCTAGGAGAAAGTCTACTTCACTCTTGGCAACAGGATTCACTGTTAGAAATGTCTTCCGGGGTTATTTAGCTGTGTGATCTTGGGCAAGCCACTTCCTCTATCGGGTCGCAGATTCCCATAGAAAATGAGACCGTTAAACAAGTTGATGTGACCTCCTCTTTCGAGACTTCTGTGTCCTTTGAGTCATCACCAGGTTGTCTCTTGGTTTGTAAAGCATCTAAAGCTCTCCTGGTTTCCCCCTTGGTAATGAATTGAACCTTGTAATCCTCCTACTTCTCCTGCTAACCCCTATAAATACTGATGCTTCTCAGGGGCTAACTTACTTTTCATAGTATATTTATCAGTGTTCTCCAATCCACACATAGCCATGAGGACTTCGTACATTGCTGTGGCTTTAAATCTTACCCAATGTGAAGAACTTTCCAAGACAGAGCTCCAATAAGCCTTCGTGTCTCTTCTGGATGCCTTCCTCCATTTGGAAGTCTTAAGAGCCTTCAATCTAGAGATGCCCCCACTAAACTCCTGGTTTTTCATTCATCTGCTTTCTCTAGCCTTGAAAGTCTCAGGAAATGGTTCGAGCAAGAGGACTGAGTTTCATGTTTTGACTTTTCCTTAACCTTTCATACCAAGCCATTGTCATGGTCTACCGGCTTTCCTGACCCAAGCTTATCCAGAAGGACCACTTGCCTCTGTCTCTAAGCCCTCAATGGGGAGCCACACAGCTCAGCTCTTGCGTGGGCTTCTGTTAAGACAGCCTTCTGTGTTCCATATCTGTTCCCTCTGGCAACGTTCTCTGCAACGACCCCACAACAAAATCTAAATCATGTCCCTTTTCTGCTTAAAATGATTAAAAAGCTTCCTATTGTGCCTAAAGTAAAATTCAGAGTCCTTTTTGCAGTTCCTAATTCCCTACTTGCTTTCATCGCTCCTCGGTCCCTGAGCTTCACTCAGGTCATGGTCCTTATGGTTGTGTCACTGTGGCCGTCTTGCTGTTTCCCCAGCATGTATGCAGATGATGTTTGGTGTGTATCATCCAACGGCCTAAAACAGCCTGATGTGGGTGGTATCACCCCCACAATTTACAGATGAAACCGAAGTTCCAAGAAATGGCAGGGTCTACCTGACTTTTTCTAACTGGAGACCTGTCTTAGCAAGTTCTTCTTGAGGGTAGGATTTAAAGCCAAGGGAACGGTAATGTTACTGTGGCTCCACGTGGAGGGCTGAGGAGAGGCAGGCTGGGAAACACACCACAAACATTTCCCTTCACCGGGAATTCTCTTCCCTGCTCTTACTTTAGCCGTTCCACTCCGATCTTTTGGGTTCCAACTAAAAACCATGTTTTCACATTTTTAAAAGAGGCATTGCCTGATTCTCCTACTTATTAACCATATGATTTTGGGTAAGTGATTTCCCTACTCAAAACTTCAGATTTTTTTTTTTTTTTGCTTGTTGTTATCTATAAGATGAACATGATAGGTATTTGCCAATGTTGTGAGGACTGAATGAATTAATTCATTCATATATACATGGATACATGCCATCAACAATTTACTAAAGGCTTCCTGGAGGTGACTGCCCTGGGCTGGCTGCTGCAGAGATGAGAGCATATACGTTGTGTGTTAACAAAATGCTCCGCACGCCAAATGCCTGATACCCTTAGGCACTATCTCTCCAGCTCTCAAGCCTGGCTCTGAAAAGACTTTGCACTTCCTGGAGAACTGGCATTTCTAGGATTCCAAGCATAGTATAGGAGCCATTTGTAGAGGATCCACTCAGTGTTAAGGGTTCTGTGTACATCAGCTGAGACCTGAAGGTGGCCCCACGTGAGGGGTGTTGCCATTCCCCCAATTTACAGATAAAGATGAGACTCTGAGCACTCCCAGGATCCATCCATCATTTCTAACTAGTGACAGATAGCGGTGGATTGGAGCCTGGGTCCAACTGACTTCAAAGCCTCCCTGTTTTCTAGCAAGCCATGCTGCCTCTCCAGATGCTCAACTGCCTGTTCCCATTACAAGGCTTTTCTGGAATGAAAGCAAACCAATGCTTCCCTCAGACAGGGTTCAATAAAAATGACAGCAGAGCCCTGAGCTTTACTTCATCCCTCTGGTTCTCATACCCTCATGTTTATTACCTCGCATTCATTTCCCACAGGAACAATATTTGTGACCCAAACAACTTCCTGGTCTTGAGATGGTCACTCAATAACATGAGAGGGACGCTTAGCTGACATCAAGGGCCAACTGTCTTGCTGACCGTGTGAACTTTGGCTGGTCACACAACCCTTGTGACTCAGTTTCTTCCTGCAGAAACTGGGCCTCTGGGTTCTTGTCTTAAGCCTCTTTCTCAAGGAAGTTGTGAGGATGGCGTTTGCAAAGTGTTCTGCTTTGTCTTGGGTCCCTCAGCCACACAACCAGGGCCCTCTGGTTTCCTCCAGAAGTTACACTGAGAATGTCCCACTGTGGTTAGACAGGGAGTTAGACCAAATTATCTGAGCTTCCTCTCCAGCTTGGGCTTCTAGGATGCACAGACCCGATCACAGACTGTCTCTGTAAATACGCTGTGGATGTCTGTAAAGCAAAATGAAGAGGTCACCTTGAATTTTAGACCATTCTGAAAAATAACAGCTCACCAGAAATAGTTTAAAAAGTTTTTAAAACCATTCTTATAATGGAGAATATTTTCAGTTGCTTACTATGTGCCAGGAACCACATTTAATACTTAGCAAGTCTCATCTCTCTTAAAGTTTACAGCAATTCATATTATATTGTAGAAACTAAGATTCAGACAGATTAGGCTACATGGCCAGTAAGTCTTGCTCCTGGAACTTAAATATGGACAAATGGCTTTAAACAGAAAACTGAAGAAGTCAGTATTTTTTGTGTGTGTTTGTTTGTTTTTCATTCCTAAGTCCCCTACTAGTCTTGAAAGGACCAAATAAAAAGATGGATGGGGGTCACAGATATACTCATATTTTCAATTTTCCTCTTTGGAGAAAGCTACATGGGATGATAGTTAATTATGACGACAACTTCAGTGGGTGAAGCAATGCTTAGTGGATTAGTGGAGCATAGTTCTGGGTGTATATCTGAGGATAACTGACTTGTACACCACAAACTGAGGAGACATTTTTGGGCACCAAGGAAGAGTCTGGTAGTCTGGGCGGGATGAAAAGGGGAAAGAACAAGGAAGTCTTCCCTTCTGCTTCTTCGGAGGAGGTGCTTTGGTTTTGGCCATTGGCTTTGGACATTCAAGCTTCCGGTGCACACTGCACAGACTTCCAACACAGACTTCTCAGCTTTCCAATAGACTTGAACCAGACTCTGCAGTGAGCTCCAGGCCTTGGACTGTTGACTGGACCCTCCGATTCTTCAGCACACAGGTAGTCCTTTTACATCCTTCCACTCCTGAGTCTACAGTTGGCCATGGTAAGCTTATTTAGTAAATCCTTTATATATTATTAACCGATGCACGTAGATTCTGTTAATTAAACCATGCTTAGGTTTAAATTTTGCAGTGAGTGCTCCACCATGGAGAATGGTGAATCAGGGCTGGTCAGGCTGTTGAAGAGGTTCATGTATTAGTGACATGAGGGTTCTGGAGCTGTGTTTTAGAGGGGCAGGGCCGTCATCAACATTGCTATTCATCACGGTATACAGAAATGATTAAGCCACATGCTTGGCGATTGCCACGCGTGGTCTCACGTGAAGCCTCCTCTCCACATGCCTTTGGTGGGCCATTCTGATTGTCACCATTGTACAGAGGAGGACCTAGCACTCAGAGCTCATGCTTCCCCACGCAGGCTTCAGCTGACAGTGAGGAGCAGGGGCAGCGGTCAGCCCTAGGCGGTCTGGTTTTAAAGCATTGCTGCTCCTTCACAGGTTAACTGGTGAACTTAGTAGACACCGAGGAGGAGCTTCTCAGCTCTTCCGGCCCGCCCCACCTCTGATGGTGGACTCACTAAATCTTGGATAAGGCCAGTGACTTGGCATTTTTAGGATGTGTCCTGGGTAGTTCTTTTGACCCCTCTAGGATCACCGCTGTGTGAAATGCCCATCCTGTTCAGGAGTTCATCACCAGGAAGGAGATGAGGGTAATAACCAATCATATTGAATTTGAGGAATTCTTCCAGTATGGTGGTGATTTCATAGGAATTATTGATAAATGACAAGCTCGCTGACTTCAGGAACAGATCTCTGCGCTAAATAAAGAGGCCCATCAGCCTGGTGACCCAGGGTTACAAAGCTCCACGAGAGGTACACTTAAGAAGTCAGTGTTGAGGCCGCAATAATTTTGCTTATAGGTTGTATAAATTTCCTATGGCTGCTGTAATAAATTATTATAAAATGAGTGGCTTCAAATGATGAAAATTTATTCACAGCTATGAGGGCTCGAAGTTGAAAGTCAAGGTGTTCAGAGGGCTGCACTCCCCACAGAGGTTCCAGGAAAAGATTCTCTTCCCAGCTTCTTTGAGCTTCGTGTGGTTGATACTGTGACTTGGCTGTGACTGCATCGCCTCGGTCTCTGCCTCCACACTCCACACTGGCCTTTCCCCTGTGCGTCTTCCTCTGGGCGTCTCAGGGACTCTTGCCATTGATTCAAGCCTACCGGGGGAGAAGAACAAGATGACAAAAGGGGAGAAGAAAAGATCAAGCCTACTTGACCTTCCAAAGGCTCTTGACCTTCCAAAGGCTCTTTTTCAAAATCAGGTCACATCCACAGGCTCTGGGGATTAGGGTATGGGCACATCTTCTCAACAGGAGTACCACTGAGGACACTGCAATTTTTTTTTTAAGAGCAGACTATATTTATTGAGAGAAAGAAAGTTTCTGTCTGAGAGAGAGAGACAGAAGGGGTCCTGAGTGAATTGCTGAAGACTGTCTTTTCTAGGGACTTTTATAGAGCAAAACCACAAGGTAAGGTGGATCTAAAGTGAGGGAGAAATGGGGATTCAAAAGGCAGGTGGGCATGATGTTGGGTAGAACTATGGTCAACCAATAAGATTAATTGTTCAGGTAAAATTGGTTAAATCAGGGACAAATGGGGAAGCGAGTCACATAGCAATCTGGCATGCTTACAGAGCAGTGACTCTTCCTGTAGGGGGTTGGGATGGTGACTTCTGGCTTCCTCAGGGATTTACAATATCAATCCCTGATGTTTATACTTAGGGTGTGGTTGCATTTGTTTTGCCTTTTGTCTGGAGATCTGGCCCACAGCAAGAGGTGTGTGTCTCCTCCAAGGTCGCAAGATATCTGGTCCTCCTCATTGGCTCCGTGGAAGGCCTAGCCCTGTCTGACTGCCTATAATATTACCCTACAGCACAGTTGCCTGGTCACTACATTTTTGTGGTGCTCTTTCTTTACAGATTGCTTCTTGAGGCACACATTTGTTTAAAATGAGCTTCATGACAGCCAGTGAAGTAGCCAAGGCAGATACCAGTATCCCCATTGGCACATAAGGGGAGAAAGGTGAAGCCCAAGTCAGGTAACTCATTCGTGGCAAATCCCCTGACCCAAGACAGGGTTGGGCAATGGAGTCTCTGACTGGGAGACTCATCTTTAGGTCTTAAAAGTATAAGGGATGCAGAGATAAACCTAGGTGAATTCACAGACCCTGGGGAAAGACAATCAGTACTTCACTGGAGATTTTCAAATCAGTGGCTCATGGGTCAACTGAGAGTTACAAATGGGATTTATTTTCCCCCAACTGTCTTTAGAACATTTTTTTGAAATAGCTGTTAAAATGTAAAAATTAGAAGATTAGATTAGATTTGTTTCTATTGTTGAAAAAATCAGAATATTTTACTAACCCACAGGAAGAAAGCAGGAGCTGAGTATAAGCTGCTTCTTTAGATAAGGCAGGTTTCGGTGGCCCTTCGCAGTCACAGAAACTGCCCCCAAAAGTTGTAGCATAAAGCAGCTGCATCATTCCGCCGCTAGGTTTTTTTTTTTTTTTTTTTTGCGGCACCGGGGATTGAACTCACAACCTCGCGCCTGCCAGGGCAGGCGCTTAAGGCACTGAGCCAAACTCCCAGTCCTGGTTTTTCGAGGCAGGGTCGCACTATTTAGCTCAGGCCGGCCTTGCGCTCCCGTTGTAGCCCAAGCGGGCCTCGAACTCACAACGCTCCGCCTACCTCAGCCTCCCGAGTGCTGGGATTAAAGGCGTGCGCCACCACGCCCGGCTTCCCCCGCTAGGTTTTGCAGATCAGGAGACTGAGGGAGACACAGTGGGCGTGGCTTGTCTCTGCTCCGAGCTGGCCAGAACTCGGTGGACGTCCAGGAAGTAGCTCTCATAGGTAAGTGGAGGCTGGTGGAGTGGTGGAGAGACCTCCTTCCACTGTGGTGTCCTATCTCGTGTGTCCTGGTGGCTACTGGGCTGGGATGATTCCAAGGCCGGGCTTGGCAGGGCTGGTGACCTGAGAAGGTCAGGCCATCTCTCTGTGTGACACGGCAGCCGTTCACTAGAGGAAGTGTGTGCTTGGGGCGAACTCCTCTCATGGCCCGGCACTGAAGGCATTCAGTGTCACTTCTGCTATGTTAATGGGAAGTGTGGCAAAGAATGTGAGGCTCTCCTTCCCTCTCCAAAGTCTCCAAAGAGTATGTGTGAACACGATCTTTAAAACCTGGGCCTCTGATACAGATGACTGAGTCTGCTGAACTCTTCAGTTAACTGTATGCTGTCACCCGTAACACCATTGGTCCCGACAAAGCCTCTGTCATTTAGCTTTGCATTTTGTTTATTTATTTCCCCTTGCAATGCTTACCCTCCTCTCCACATAGGCAATATTCTACTGCATTGACATTTATTTTTCTGTTTGTAAGTATTATGGTAAGACGTATTATATGGGCAGAGTTTAATTTACATAAATGATATTACCTTAGAGATCTTGCTGTGTTTCTTATTTGGACTCAGTGTGAAGCTCTTTTTTTTTTTTTTTTTTTTTTTTTTTTTTTTTTTTTTTTTTTTCCCCCTTGTTTCTCCTTTTTTTTTTTTTTTTTTTTTTTTTTTTTTTTGTGGTGCTGGGGGTCAAACTCACAACCTCACACCTACCAGGCAAGTGCTTAAGCCACTAAGCCAAACTCCCAGCCCTGGTTTTTTGAGACAGAGCCGCACTATGTAGCTCAGGCCGGCCTTGCGCTCATTGTAGCCCAAGCTGGCCTCGAACTCACAACTCTCCTCCCACCTCAGCCTCCCGAGTGAGTGCTGGGATTAAAGGCGCGCGCCACCACTCCTGGCTTCGGTGTGAAGTTCTAATGTCTATCATCTCGCGTTGTATCTGCATGAGATGTGGCTTCTGGCTGCTGCGGCAGCTCTGATGTGTGTCCACTGCGTGGCCCTGTTCTCTCTTCCCCTGATGGTCATGTGGATGGATGGCCCGGTTCTCTGCCACCCTTATTTGCCTGATGGGCCTATGGGAGGCACCCTTTTGGGGACAGAGCCGAGGATGGGAGTGCTGGGCACACAGTCTCACTCTCTGGAGCGGCTGCAGCTTTTCCATCCCACACTCTTAGTCCCAACAGCTCTCGGTGTCCTCCGGCTTTACCATTGTCTCATTATACTTTAATTACGACTAATTAATGTTCAGTCTCTTCATCTGCCTCTTGACCTTTTTGGTACCCTGTTGATTAAGCTAGTTTTCATACTCTGCTCCGCAGTCTCTTGCAGGTTTTATCTTTTTCTTGGTGCTTGGCAGGGCCTATGCCCTTTGGTTAGCATCAGTGTCCACCTACTTCATAAAGTGGTTGTTTGTTGGCCCCTGTAAGCAGGGGAGTGGGCACGGCCATCAGAAGGACGACCTCGCAGAAGTCTGCGGGAAAGGGTAGTTAGCAGAAAGCATGTTAGTTTCCCTTAGGTTGATGTAGCAAATCAGCCTGGGGTGCTTTGAGACCACAGACATCGCTTCTTTCGTAGTCCTGCAGGCCACCAATTCAGGGTCACGTTCACTGGGCCCAAATCAAGGTGGTCAGGGTCACAGGACCCCTGGAGGCTCCTGGGGCCGCTCCCCCACGCCTCTTTCAGCTCCTGGCCACTCCTGGCTTGTTCTTTTGTCCTTCCGGCTAGCCTGGATTCTGCTCATGGCTGTGTCTCCGGTCCCGTTGCCCCGCTCTGTGTGTCTGATGTCCTTCCTCCCTCTGTCCCCCTCTTCTAGGGACCCTTGTAATGGGATTCAGGGCCCCCCAAATATGCCAGGATAATCAATTGGCCTCAAAATCTTTCATCACGGCGACAGAAACTTTACCATATAAGGTGACACTGGCAGGTTTCAGGGACTAGGGTCTTGAGTCTTTTGAGGGGCACCAGTCAACCAGCTAGCAAAAGGGGTGCTTCCTGTGAGCTAGCAGAGCAGCACAGACTTTCTGCTAAGACTTTGGCAGAGGTGCACGGCGATGCAATACGGCCAAGGGGACGGCTGGAGCTGGGGCTGGGGCTGGGGCTGGGGCTGGGGCTGGGGCTGGGGCTGGGGCTGGGGCTGGGGCTGGGGCTGGGACTGGGACTGGGTCTGCGGCGAGAGAAGAGGGGCTGAGGTTGGTCACGTGAGCTGAGCAGGTGGGGACAGAAAAGCTGGCTGCGGTGGGGTGAGGAGAGGTCTTCACTGCTTTCCATAGCTTGTGTTTTCCCTATATCACTAGTGAACAGTACATCCCTAAGCGTGCAGTCTCTCTAGCAGTGTTTTTAGAGCGAAAACCACCTAACGCTTTTTTGAGACTGATACAATAATATCCAACGATTGAGTTTCAAGTATCGACGGGGCTTATAGCTCCCATCTTAGAAGTTTGTCATTGAACAGAAATTAGCTTTGAAAGATTGATTTTTTAAAGAGTTTTAGACTTTCTTCAAATATTTGGTATTGGTCAAATAAACAGACTTTGCTCACCCGATGACTTCGTGAGTATGTCTTACACCATCGGGCCCTGTTGCCTCCGAGGACAAGCAAGGCAGACTCAGTGCCGGGGCTTGGAGCTGCCCGGACAGTGGTGGAGGGCTTGGTTCTCAGAAGGCAAGCGGGGTGCGGAGAGGGCCGCTGGAGATGATGTTGCCGCATGGCCGGCAGAAGTGCAGTGTGTGGGGGAGACAGAGAGGGGAGATGGAGGGGGAGGGAGAGAGGGAGTGAGGGAGAGAAAGAAGGAGAGGGAGAGGGAGAGAGGGAGAGGGTGAGAGGGAGAGGGAGACAGGGACAAGGAGAGAGGGAGAGGGAGAGAGGGAGAGAGGGAGAAAGAAGGGAGGGAGAGAGGGAGAGAAAGAGGGAGAGAGAGAAAGAGGGAGAGAGAAGAAAGAGGGAGAAAGAGAGGGAGAGGGAGAGAGAAAGGGGGAGAGAGAGGGAGAAAGAGAGAGGGAGAAAGGGAAAAAGAGAGAGAGGAAGAGGGAGAGGAGAGGGAGAGAGAGAGAGAGAGAGAGAGAGAGAGAGAGGGAGAGAGAGAGAGAACTAGAGCTACTATTTTACATGGAGCAGTCGGAAGGGGTAAAGCACAGTGGGTCAGAAGCCAGACTGTATTTTTGCCACCTACCTCTGTCTCTCTGACCTTGGGTAAGTTACTTAACCTCTCTGTGTAAACCCCTCCTTCATAACCCTTTGAAAAATAGAATGTGGTGACTTTAAAACATGCCCGTGAATTCTTTGACACTGTTCTCTCTCTTTCTCTCTTTCTTTGTTTTTTGAAACAGGGTCTCACTATGTAGTCCAGACTGGCCTTAAACTCACAGTGATCCCCTGGTCTCAGCCTCCTGAGTCCAGGGAGTACAGGGGTGTGTCCCCACAACTGCAGACCTCATTTCCTTTGAGTGGTGGGGTCTGTATGCCTTCTCTTTCAGTTAGGGTAGAATACTGTCTGTTTTGGTCTACAGCAGAAGTGATACTGGGATTTCTGAAGCTATGTGGTAAAAAGCCATGTAGCTTCTGCCTCCGTGGCTGGAGTGATGATTCCTGGAGCCCCGAGTTGCATTGAGAAGGGCGCCTCCCCTGAGAATGCAGTCATGTGAAGGCCAGCAAGGTCCGCAGCCTGCAGGGCACCAGGACCAGAGCTGGACATTTGAGCAAATGAGCCCACAGCGGGTCCCCGCTCCCCCAGCTCTTCAGGGTGCTCCAGCCGTTCACATCTTCCCAAAGGAGGCCGCAGCCGTCGTGGAGTGGGGGGCAGCCATGCACAGCGCATGCTCTCTGGGCCCTGGGCCACCCACTCCAAGGGCTTCCTATGTTTGCATTTGTGCGTGCGGGTTTATTGGCTCAGCAGCAGTAGAGAAGGGCAATGGTCATCTGCTCTCCTGTTCTGCTAGCTGCGTGGCTTAAAGGAATTAGTGGGTACGACTCTGAACAACATTCGAAAATACTACGGCTTCAACCCTTTTTCAGCTTAAGAGTGGACAAGGATAAGCAACTGATTCTTTTTGAGCAATGATTTGATGAGATTTATAGGTTTTAATCTTCATATTTTCCTCATCCTATATATTTTCTCCATTAAAAAAATCAGAAAGTTCCTGCCTCCCTCTTTTAGAATATCCTAGATAATTGGTGTTGCGCCCACCTCGGCATGGGCCACTTTCAACGTGGCCTCTTCGGTCTTTGTAATCACGGGCAGCTGAGTGTGTCAAATCCGAGGAAGTGTCTTATTAGTACAGAGCCTGAGATAATTACATAGTCAGCATGGATCAATCAATAGGTCATTTCGAGCCCTCAGAAATTAAAGTTTCTTCTCTACAGCTATTGACTTTGCAGATGGAGAACTGAAGTTTGTCCTTGACTCAAGATGCCCCCAGAAGCCACCCCATTTCTCAACAAATATTTACAGAGAATTTCTCTGCTATTGAGCAGACTCGCTGCCATCATTTCCTCTCATCCCGCTTGCTGTCTCTCTCTCTTTAAGCGAAGTGTGACTGTTTGGGCTTGTGCTTAGACGTCCCCTCAAAACCTCCTGCGGTTAAAGGTGGGGCCTTTACGTGGTAGCTGGAACTAGACTGTGTGAACCTGGAACTGATTCATAGTGCAATGCTAGGACCATGGGCACTAGGATTAAGGTGTGAGTGCTACCTGCCCTAAGTAGTTGAGATAACAGGGCCAGAAAGATGCTGTCAAGATCCCTTGTTGCTTTTGCTACCTTTTGCCTGCCAGGAATGGTTGCCCCTCTGCTGTGTGTTATCCTCGGAGCCAGTTGATTATGGACTGAAACTTCTGTGAACTGTAAGTCAAGTAAACCTTTCCTCCTTTTATCTTGGGTGTCAGTTATTCTGTCTCAGCAATCAGAAAAGTAACTCGGATAGTGACCCACTCTCTTCTGCTAAAACTGGTTTCTGTTGAAATTGCCAGTGTCGTCCACACTGTTAAGTCAGTCTGGTTCAGCATGCCAGCCTCAACCTGCATCCTCTGTCCCCCATCTCCAGGCAGCCTCCCCTAGCCGTCTGCACACCATTTGGCCCAGCTGGCCATCCTTTATTTAGAAATGTGTCTTTACTTGGGAGAAAGAACTGCCCCCAACCCGTGAGTCCTCCTCCACTCTTCACTAACTTTTCTGGGTTGTTTGGCAAGCCTTTACCTATATGCTAATTACTCTGAGAGTTATCTGAAACTTAAATCTCTCCTTTAGACCCCCAGCTATTATACCCACCTACCTATGTATTAGGCACCCAATCTTCACGTGATCAAAACCAAACTCTTGATTTCTCCCTAGACTGCTCTGACCCCAACCCCCTTTCACAGCAAGTGACTGTTCTTTTCTTCTAAGGGATCACCCTGCAAGTCCAGAGTCGTTCCTGACTCTTCTTCTCCACATTGAACCCATGAGCAAGTTCTTTTGGATTTACCTTCAAAATACATTGAGACTCTAACCATTTCTTGTTCTCCCCTTTGCTACCACCCAATTCTTAGCTACCCACATCTATCGGTTTGGCCTCTTACCTTTCCTCAGCTTCAATTTGTGTCCCTTTGTGGCCTACTCTGTGGGTGATACATTACAAAGCAGAACTTCGATTACTTCAATTCTCCATTTCTCATCTTGTAGTAATACCCATTACTGTATAGTGGCCAGTCTGCAAAGTGCACATACATATCTGACGCCCAGCTGTACCTCGGCGCCCACCCCTCATGGTGTGTCTCCCCTCTCACTCTGGTCCAGCTGCATGACGCCCCTGCCATTTTTCAGGGCCTTGCACTTACTGTTCTCTGCCTGAAATACCCTCTCCCTTAGTGGCTTGTCCCTCCCTTCCTCGTTCTTCCTTTCAAATGTCACAGAGGACTGACTCAGGCATATTTAACTGAAAGAATGTTTTCTCTTCTCTGTTGTACCCAGTCTCCTTTTCTTACTTTATTATTTTTTGCAGGAATTAGCACAATCTGACTTGTGTGTGTTTACTATCCATACTGCATTAACAATCTCCAGCCACTCTATTATTACCCCCTGGATGCAGGGACTGATGTTTTAATTTTAATTTTTAAACATTTGTATCTTTTACACTTAGGACAATGATAGGGAGGTAACAGACATGCATAAGGAATTCCTGGACAGAGAAATAAGCTAGTCAGGGAACAGACTCCACTTTGCAATAGGCCAAGTTTGCAGAGTATTGTTTGGAATACATAGATGAAGGAGACTGTCACTGCCTTTGGGAAAAGCTCTTGACCCCAAGTCACAGAATGATGGAGTCTTCAATTAGAAAATAATTGTGTGGAGTATCACTCTGTAGGATGGGTCTGCATGTCCAAAAATGTTGCACCACACATAGGAGCCCTTCCCCCAACCTTTTTCTTAAATTATATTTTGAGCTGAAATTTGCTACTTCTGTTTGTTTTGTTTTGTTTTGTTTTGTTTTGTTTTGTTTGGTGGGGGGACCACCCAGATGACTCTCTTTGAAAAGAAGAGCAATTGTCTCCATTTTGGATAAGCTTCACCCTATCCCCATGTATTGATATGTACAGAGCTGGCTAGGCTATTTCTTTGTCCCTTCAATTGGCTTTAAGCAATGTAAATTGGGCTGGCTGAGGAGCTATGTAATCTCTGAAGCAAGGTGACAGGTCAGTGTTACCCTGTCCAGTGACTCCCCAAATACATGGTTGAGCCAGGCGGGATGGAGAGCCATGCTAACCGCTGTCACCTGAGACTGAACCTTGAGAAAGAGGCTATGACTTCCCAGGGCAAACAGGATTGTGAATCAGAGCTGAAGCACTGACCTCAAATTATTAGCTGCTACCTCAGTTGTGTTATGCAGATCGCTCTCTCTGCATTTCTTGCCCTCTGCATATTGCAGAGGTGATCTCAGACCTCCCACCTAGCCCAGCTCACTGTGATCATGGCAGTCATGCATTTCCCACAACTCTCACTGTCACTCATCGCCAAGCACCTCCCCTCATGGAGAATTAGTAAAACCTGGGTCATGCTCTGGGTGTGGCTCCATTCTGGTGAACCACCATCTTGGCTGGACCTAGGGCCCCTTGGATCCCCATAACTGTATATATGTCTTAGTGCCTTTATTCTCATCTTTGGTTGCACTGGAAGTGATAGATTGGAATTAACTTATTAGAATTCCAATAACTTTTCTTTGGGATTACAAATATAATCCTTCCTGGACCACAGTGAGGAAGGAACACTGTCCCTATACTTTTGGTCCTGAGTTGGCACTAGTTGAATCCATTGACCTTAGGACAATACTTCAAATATTGAGGAAAGCTGGGATGGTCCCTTTTGGATTCAGTTCTGCAAACCAAACTTCTGAAATTCCATGAACTGCTTCATATGTAGCATGATTTTGAGATGCCACAGCACTTTTCTGAATGCATTGAGTTTGTTACTATCTAATCACTTTCCGACTGTGAACACAGCATGATCTGATTGCTTCACAGCTCTGGTCTCTGTCTCCGAAGGGCTTGTGCATTTAATAAATAGTGCTGGCATTTGCTTAGTCTTGGAGCTCCTGTATCACAGAGTTGACTTACATCAGACATGCACTTGAACTTCTCTAATTTTTCACTTCCTCCTCTGTCCCTCTTTCTTTTTCCTCTAATTCACCTTTTATTTTTCCTCCTCCTCCTTCTTCAGTGGAAAATGCTATTAAGCTGTTCTGGTCAGGTCCCTCTCTGAACGTGTTCTTTGAGCAGTTTTAAAATGCATAAGTAGGATTTCAGCTTGATCTGCGCACATTTTACCATGCATATTCAGCCCCTTCTTACTGCCTTTGGAAAGCTGTTCCATTTTGGAAAGTTCTTCATCATTCAGTGTTCTCATACACCTGTCTTCTCTCCTAGTTTTGAGTAACCCATACTGGGGACCAGCCTGCTTTCCATATCTTCTTCTGAATTTGTACGCTGGTGGCTACTTTAGAGTTCTGGCCAGGCCAGTGCATGCTGATCACACTGACAACCCCTTGCACATACATCCTGATTTGCTGTGAATATATCATCCTGACCATGTGTCCATATCATGGTTCTGTTTGGTGCCTCAGGATATCATAGGAGACCTCAACAGCTTTGCTGATCTTACTGTCTGCAACACCTAGAATATTTCCAGTTTGATTCTGTATCGAGTATGGGAAAAGCCAGGCATGGTGGTGCATGTCCTAGCTCCTGGGAGGTTGAGGTATGAGGATTGCTCGATCCTAAGACATCAAGACCAGTCTGGGCAACACAGCAAAATCTGTCTCAGGAATAAAAAGAGAAACAAGTGTATCTGCCAAGCCTTACTGAGGGCAAACCAAACGGTGGTGGCTCCTTGAAGAATCTCCTCGTGAGAGCATCCATTCGTGCAGTCTCCAACACACAACCCAGCCTACTCACGTATACTGGCAGTTGCTAAAGCAGCCTTCTGTGTACACACTTCCACCTCATCAAATCCTTACAGTCACCCTCCAAGGTAGTTAATATTATTATATCCATTTTATGGGAAGGAGCTAAATATGCATGATAAAATGTGCACAGATTAAGGGGCAGGGACAGGGAGTCACATAGACCACTTAGCTGACAGGGAATGTAGTTGGAGCACTCTTCTTCTAAAGTCTGATGCTTTTGCCTTTTCTGCTTGCTGTTCGCCCCTCTCTACTCTCTTCATATTTTCAGCTTGGTCTCTAGCCTGGTTCTCAACTCCCTATTGCATAGTACATTATCAGAAAAATAGACACAGATTTAGGAATTGGATAGGTCTGAATTCAAGCTCTACCACCGCTGATGGGGTGACCTTGGGTGAGTTGCTTCATGATTCTGTGCCTTATCTACTCTGCAGCGTGGTGATAATGATTACATGTTCTCGTGTATGAGAAGCACTCCGTCCAGTGCCTGCAAACACTGAGGGAGCAGATATTGGTGCTGTTGATGTTGCAGAGTTATCTTTATTGTGAGCATTTAAGTAAGCTATGGGTCTGTATAAAGCTCTGAGGTTCCTTTGTAGGGTCTTTAGGTTCTCATCTTATTGGCTCCACTGGCCCCAGGGCATTATCCTTCTGGCCTGTTTTGGAGGTGTCTCAACTCCCCGGGCCTCAGGACCTGGTTATCTTCATGCTTGCCACTTATTTTCTAAGTGTCTGCTTTGTCTTAGTAACTTTTCTCATTGCTGAGACAAAATACCCAATACCCAAAGTTAAAGGGTAAAAGGTTTATTTGGCACATAGCTTGTGGAGGTTTCAGTCTATAATCGACTGGCTCCAAGGCAGGGTGGCTTGGCAGAGGGCCATCACAGAGGAGAACAGTTCGTGGTAGGCAGACTGTAGTAAAGCAACAAGGGTGAGAGAGAGGACAAGGCTCTTTCCCTCCCTTATACTGTATGCAGGCTACCTGCCCTAGGGCGGGGGTAACACTCATAGTCTTAATCCCAGCACTGGACCCATAAATCAGTCTAAAACACTAGATTCAACCACCTCTGAAAAGCCTGCCCCCCCATGAGTGCATGAGGGTTTGGGAGACCATCCAGACACAAACCGTAATGTGCTGTCTACTCGGTAATAATATGACCTGAAATTTTATTACAATTTGATATCCAGGTCGCTTTTGCTTTTGGCGAGATCAAGTGACTTAGGCCATGGTCTCCGCAAAAGTCTACCCCAGGCTTTCTGTGTTTGCTTTTGTGGGTGAGATGTGGTTATTTATTTTTTGGATCAGGGCTCCTAAGAAATGGCCACGTACTCTCCCACAGTGCCCTCGCTTGTCTCCTCAACATTCTTGCTCTACTTTTGTGGGGGGCGGGGAGGGGACACCTTTCTGGGAGTGACCTTCAGCCTTCGAGAGAGCAATCCTGCTTCCTTAAGTCCCCTCAGCACCTACTGGGTGCCCGTGTCCAGCTGACTCACTGATTTCCCAGCACCCTCACACGTTCTATCCCCGCCCCCGCCCTGTGCTGTCAGGTTACTAACATGTTCTCATTCCCTTGGTGATGTTCTGCCAGTCTTTTGCTTTCCAAATCACTGATTTGTTTTTAATCAAGAAAAGAAAATCACAATTTGTTTCAGCATGAGGCTAAAGCATGCTTGCTCCTTGGATCATTCGCTTTTTCCTAGAGTCTCTAATGGGAGACATTCGATAATCTTTCACTAAAGGTGCATGCGGGGGTTAGGATAGCAGTCTCTGCGGAAGTATTTCAGTCCAACTAGTTCTGGCTCTCACTAGCCCTAGGACTTTGAGCTGGACACTTAACTTTAATTCCTGATACTACAGTCAGGCTCACTTGCTCCCTGTTTCGCGGGTTTGGTGCGAGAATTAAATGGAATAAAGCATTTGAACACAGTCTGACTCTCCTACGTCTCGCTTTGATTCACAGGTTTTACTACAAGATGATTTAAAAATTATCATTGTTACCTCAGTCTGTGACAATACCTGTATCAGGTACTTCTTAGGCATCTTCTCAAATAAGCTTCACATCGATCTTATCAGATAGGATGGAGGGTATTTATTTTATAGTGAGAGCCCTGAAAACCAGAGAGTAAGAGTACGAGTTAGAGTCTGAATAAGTTGCCTTTGGTGCCCAGCTAATGTTTGTGGCAAAACTAAGTCTCTACCTGGCTCTGTCTTCTCCTGAAACCCATGCTTTTTATACTCTGCTTCTTAGTCTCCAGGTTTCCCTGCTCTAAATAGCTCAGATTCCTTCTTCCCCGCTGAACTCCTGGCCCTTCCTTAAACAAACTCTCTGCTTCCGCTACATTGATGTCTTTAATGTCTGAGTACCATGCTGTGTGCATTCCTACATTATCTGTCAGCGCTTTCATTCAAACAATGACTCAAACACTGTGCCTGGGGCTGGACTACGAAGATGAAAAAAAAGGGACTTTGCTTTTGTGGAAGTCACAGAATAATAAAGAGTTATATAAAAGGATACTAACATAGAAGTTTTGGCTGAGACTCTGGGACAACAGATTGCCACATTCTGTATTGTCCTGTGATGTGGGCCCCCCAGAGCCTGTAAAATGTAGCTGGTCAAGAGTAGTTGGCTGTCTCTTCGGGGCCTTATGCACAGCAGGATGTGAAAGTGTTGGAAGGAGAGATGGCAGGGCAGGGAAAGAGCTCTGGGCAAAGGCTGCTTGCGTGCTGCGCTCACTTCCACTCTGAAGGAGCAGGGTGAGGGCCCGTGTCTCTCCCTGTCCACCAAGACAGGCTTCTGCGGAGCCCGGGTGATGTAGCACTGGAAGTTGCAGGCTGTGGCAGGCTTGAGTCTGACGCTCCTTTTAGGAGTGAGAGCTGGCTGGGCCGGCCGCTGAGGGATGGTCTCGAGGAGGGCGCTTGCACGGGGCAGCCTGGTGGGATGTGGAAGCGTGACCCTTTCCACGCGTGAGGGTGGGCATGGGCCTGGAACTGGCCTTTGAAACTGGGCACATGTGTCAGGTGGAGCTCTGACCACATTCTTGGGAGAAGCGGAAGGAGTAAACCAGCCGCGGAGACAGAAGCTCAGGTACTTGGCATCGAGGGAATGGTGGTCCGGAGTTCCCCGGTGCCTCCCAGGAAAAGAGTCAGCTTTGGACGTCTGCCGTGCTCAGGGAGCGCAGAGCCAGTTTACAACAGTTCCAGGTGCCTCAACTTCAATCCCCCTCCTTCGCCACCTCCACAGGGGCAGCAGGGGGGACCTTGGAATTGAATTTGGAGTGCAGGCTAATGAATAAAACGTATTCCAATATTTGAATGGGAATGATACAAAGGCACGTTTACTAACTAAGAGAGATTAGAAAAGTCACTGGATTGCGCAGGTTTTTGTTCAAGGCCGGGACATGATCCTTGCCTGCGATGGGCGTGGGGAAGCTGTGGGCTCCTCACAGCTGTGCACCCAGCTTGCCCATCGTGTGCCCTCTGGGTGTGGGGGAGGTCTGGGAGGACAGTGCCCTTAGCACTGAGAGCATCATGGGATACTTGTGCAGACTGAAATCCCATCTCTCTAGTCTGCATTCCATACATGGACTCAGTCTTCAAGGCCCGGGCCAACTTCCGATTCCTCCAACCCTGTTCCCATCCAGCTGTTCTCTTCTGAATTCCCATGGCACTCACTCCGCTTTCCTTTCCTATTTGCTACACGCCTCTCATTAACTATGGCTGGCGCAGAAGCGCAGACTGGAGCATTTAGGAAACGACACGTTTCCTTCAGTCGGGGACACACCGTGCAGGCACAGCGTACGGCGGAGCTGAATGCAGAACACAGAGCCAAGGGATACAGGTAGTGCCGCCAGCGTCTCTTTCCCTGTTTCAGGGTGGCCGGCGAGGGTGTCTTCCTCGGGAGAGGGCCCTGCCTCCGCAGCATGACCCTTGCTCGCCTGCAGCATTGCAAAGCTTTGCTAGGGCTGGGGGAACCAAGTGCTGCTAACTGGGTGGCTTGTGACAACGGGAATTTATTTTCTCTCAGTTCTGGAGGACAGAAGACCAAGACCACAGCGTTGGCAGCGTTAGCGCCTCCTGAGGCACTTCATCAGTTAAGAACCTCTTGCCTCACTTCCGTGGCTTGCTGTCAGTCACGGGTGCTTCCTAGCTTATGCGTGCATCACCTCATCCCCGCCTCCACCTCTGCCTGACATTTCTCCTGTGCACATGTTTGTCTTTACATTTCTTTCATTTTTTAAATGAAGATGTCAGTCGTATCATGTTAGGGGCCCACCTTTCTCCATGATGACCTCGTCTTAAGTGAGCTAGTTGCATCGGCAATATCCCTGTTTCCACATTCACAGTATGGAGGTTAGGACTTCCACGTAGAAAATTTTTGGGACACAGCAGTCAAGGGTGAGCCCCTATCTTCACTTTTCTGGGCACCCCACACTCGTACACCCTGGCCTCCAAGGGTGCTCCTGGAGGACCTGGGTCAACTGCACTGAGGTCCTCCTCCATATTCCCCGCTGAACTGCTCCGGTTTCTTTTCCCAATTCTTTGTTTCTTTTTCCTCTTAATTTTCTGGCTTTGCAGTTCAACTTTGATTTCTGTCTTTGGATTTTGGTCTTTTGGGGAATCCAATTTCAACTTTCCCCATCCAGTAGCCTTTGGCTTGGCTTTCCCTCTGACTCCCGGGGCCTCTGATTCACTTTTGTTCCAGGCTTATGGAGTCTAACTTTGACCTTGATCTTCCTTGCCAGAATCCCGGCTGGGCCAGTCTGGCCTTCCCTCCAGCTGCCGAGAGGACTTGGCAGGCTCTCGTGGAGCCGCTCTAAAACCCAAAGGTCTCCGTGGAGCACCAGGCCCTCATGGCGGACACGCTCTGTGTTCGGGGAAATGTGTTTTTGGCTTGATGACGGCACAGCTTAGTGCTCGTGTTGCTGTCTCCAGGTAGTCAGGGGGACCAGGTACCTGGTTCAGGCTGAAGAATATAAGCACAAACCATGCACCCTGCCCCTGGTCTGTCCCAGAAAAACCTCTTGTGCTACCTTTTGCACCCTCCGCTTTCTGTCTGGGTCCCTGGGACTTGAAGGTCCTGGTGGCTTAATGAAAATAACCCTACCTGAATCATAGTGTGGATAGCTGCCCACTGAATCTGTGCACTGAGAATTGTTATGTTAGAGGAAAAATAAACTTCCTTTGTGTTAAGCCAGTGTAATTTGAAGGGTGTTTCTAAAGCCACTTGAGTTAGCTAAGCTGAGAGGTTTTTGAAGGAAGGAAGAAAAATCTCAGTTTTTAATGAGTTTCTTTCATGACTACATTTCTCCCTGATGAATTCTGAAGGATAGAGAAAGAGAATTTCTCATCTTCCCCTTCTGTGATTTTGCTCTATGAAACTGCCTTTGAGAAATGGGCCCCCTTTCGGGTCCTTTCTGTCTCTCAGGAGCTGCCTCTTTCAATAATTTCCCCTGCTCTTAATCTCCATTGTTCCTTAGAATTTATTATTTGATTTCGGTAAACACAATCTCAGTGTATCTGACATCTAGCATGTTGAGAGCTATGTGTATTCCTTCTCTCTTCTCCTCTCTTCTCCCCTCCTCTCCTCTCTTCTCCCCTCCTCCTTTCCTCCATCCTTACTTCATTCCTTATCTATCTATCTATCTATCTATCTATCTATCTATCTATCTATCATCTATTCATCCATTCCTCTGTGTCTTTGCTTAGCAGTTTTGGAACTACCTGTTAACATCTCTTTTCAGGCTTCTGTAAGGTGAAGTTAAATTTGTGGTCAGGGAAGGGATAAACTAGAAAGTGAAATTGACAACGGTAACCGAAAATTCTCTCAAGGAGGACAAACAGCAAAGATCATTTGAGAAAATCATTCCTCTGCAGTCTCCTGATGAGTTTTTAACAAACAAGGCATGAGCCGCGGATGAACGCAGAGGCACACCACATCGAAGCTCAGACAAGGGAACTGGAAGACTTTAGTTAGTGGAAACTTTCAAGCATGGAAATGAGACACAGAGTTCTGCCGGGGTTGTAAGGATGCTCTGAGGAGAAAGGAGACAAGTGTAGTTTGGCAGCAGGAGCACAGAGTTTAACTAGAATTTGGGAAGTAGATTCGTGCACGAGCCCAGCTTTGTGTTTACACCACCTGAGCCCTAAATGCCACTAAGTATCAGACTTTCCTTACAGATCTGCACTGTAGAATTTGCCCAGACATTCAGATAGACTAAACACAAGACTGGGCCTCAAGTCTGGCGCTGTCCCCGATGAATGGGGGAATCCTGAGACCCTAACTTTTGCCATTGAAGTATGTTCCTTAGATTGGGCACAGACTGTGAAGGATTTTACAAGTCAGGTAAAGGAATCTGGATCTGACCCTGGAGGTGGGAGAGAAATTTCAAAGATAAAGAAGGCCATTAGAGCCTGGATGATGAGGTTTGTGGCTCACTTGCTTGGAGCATTTTCCGGATCTCATCTCTCCTCTTACAGTGTCAGGAGGCAAAGAATTTCCATAATTCCATACTCGTCTCCTGTGCCCCACTACAGTGTCTCCCCCACCCTTCCCTCTTGGGAGATACTGACAGCGCCCCTCGCCCTCCTCTGGATGCACGCAGCCTGGTTCCTATTCTGGGGTCGCGCTGCACGCAGCCCCCACTGCCAATTGCCACAAAGAATGGTCCTCTCCTAGGACCTGCCAGGCCTCCCCAGTGTCTTTCCAAGGTACATGGACCAGGTGTTGGCTCTGCTTGAGGCTTTCGCTGGGCTAATGACTGACATCTTCATCTCTAGGGATGTTACCTCCAAGACAAAGGCAGCTCAGAAGCTTCATGAAAGCTCCATTGATTTCTCATGACCTTCCCAGCCACTCAGAACACACAAAGGATGGCTTCTGAGTGGGGCTGTGTCTCCCAAGCAAAAAGGGGCGGCCTCCATCTGATGCAGAGCGGGCGTGCTCCATTCGTGGGGACCTTGGGAGATGCTGTGGGATCCATACAAGGTCATTTTTGTTTTTTCTTGAAAAACACTGAATTTAAAACACAATTGGAAAGGGCAAAAGGTCTATACACTTCCAGCTAAATCAAGCCCATTGTAGGCCCGTGTGTAATTGCTGAAGCTGAAGGTGGATGAGGGAGGGCTGAGGACTCAGAATGACACTTGAGGGGGTTCAGGTGTCCTGATTACTGCGCCCCTGCTGGAGATAAGTGGGTGCTGGTGCATGGTGGGAACATCACAACGGATGAGTGTTCTGCCAACAGAGGGGAGGAGGATAAGGATGAGGGTGACTTCCTAGGCTCCCTTTGGGACCATTCTGTGGAAACCGGGGGAAGAGAGGGCATCTGTGGACAGGCGCCAGTGTCCAGATCAAAGCTCCTGCTTTTCCTTTTGGCATCATTGACCGGGGAAGGGCCCACCACCCTCTTCTCTAGGGCTCTGCTGCTGCCTGTGAATCCCAGCAGCTATTTTGTATCGCATGCTCCCTGGGCACCGGGCATTGGACTGAGAGGTGTATGAATGCCATCCAGTCCTTTAAAACAGATACATCAAAATCATCCCATTTTGCAGGTGAAGAAACTGAGGCTGAGAGATACTGATCCATGTCTCAAGGGCACCGAGCAGGGGAGGAAATCAGTGTTGCGAGCTCCCCTGGTCCCCACTGTAGCCAGCTCCTGGGATGATATTTGGCATGGCAGCTCTTCAAAGAGTTTGTAAAGTGAGTGACCGAACCTGACTTCAGGGTTGTATCATGTTTCGCTGCCTCGGAGCTGGCAAACCCTCCTGGAGTTAACCGTTGGGAGAAGCGGTGTGATTTTCTTGACCACAATGAATGGCATGATAGAACTGATCCCCTGCTACAGAGTTCACCTCGGAATAGTGATGGGGTAGAGGAGTGGCTGCCAGCAGGTAGGCGTGGCCTGTCAGGAAAGAACCGTGGGCAGGGGGATATCACCTTCTGTTTTGAAACCTAGTTTCCGTGATTCGCAACATGATGTATAGATATTTGCTAGCTATTCTGTCCTCCCCCTGGTGCTGGGAATTGAACCCAGGGCTTTACACCTCATCCCATTAATTTTTTGAGACAGGGACTTGATAGATTACCCAAACTGGGTTCAAACTTGCAATCCTCCTGCCCCAGTCTCCCAAAGTGCTGGCATTATAGGCATGTGCCAGTATGCCTGGCTCCAGCTCTCATTTCTCTATTCTGGGGCAACTTAGGAGGAGTCTGTCCAGGAACACCAGCCATGTCTTCTTCACATGCACGTAGCTCGGGAGCCACAGCTCAGGGGGTCTCGCGTGTAAGTGACCATTTCTCACCACATGGGTGAACGCTTTCCTCCACTTAGAAACCGGTGCACGGGTATCATGGATGTTTAGACTTATTCATACTATTCTTGCTGGCCAAAACATGGAAACAACTGAGATGTTCTTCTGTTGGTGAATGTATAACTAAGCCATGGTCTATCCAGACAATGGGATCATTCAGTAACAAAAATAATGAACTATCAAGTCATGAAAAGACACAGTAAAACTTTAGATGCGTATTCCTAAGTGAAAGAAGTCAACTTGAAATGTGATGTATTTTACATCCCCAACCATACGACATTCTGGAAAAGACACAGCTGTGGAGACAGTAAAAACATTTGTCAAGGGGTGAAGAAGAAGAATGGGTAAACAGACAAGAAGGGGGTTCCTAGGACAGTGGAACTCTCTTCCATGCTGCTGTCACGGTGGGTACATGTCATATGTATTTGTCAGACTCACAGGATGTAAGGTTTAAGCGGGGACCCCAGCGGGAGCAGTGGATGACAGGTGACAGTGTGTCCGTGCAGGTTCGGCTGTGACAAACGCCCTTCTCTGCTGAGGGATGCGGATGATAAGTGTGTCTACACATGTGTGGGGTTTGTGGGTAGATGAGAAATCTCTGTGCTTTCTACCCGATTTTACTGCAAACCTAAGACTATTCTAAAAAACAAAGTATATTATAAGGAAAGAAAGGAAAAGGAAAAGAAAATGCACATGGGCACAGTTTGTGACTGAAACACATTCACTTATACGTTCTAAGAGTTTCTAAAATTATCGCCTGTGTGTGTTTTCCTAACACACTGATAACATAAACGAGAGTAAACCCCGAGGATGTTGTACCGGGAAGGGGTCTTCATGGTGGGCCCTTGGCGAGTCCCTGCCTCCCACGGTGGACTCCGGGGTGTCACTGAAGGCCTCGGGCACCTGTCTGAAGTTACAGAGGCCTCCAGCAAGCCCGGTCCACATCCCCACCTGGTTAGCTTTATCGACAGAGCCAAGTCGTTCTTAGGAGGAAGGGGCTGGCATACAGGATCAGCTACGGTGTGCCAGGCATGTGCCAAGTGCCCTGCAAAGCTTTGCTGGTGCGCTTCTCTCAAAACCCTCTTCCTCACCTGACTTTTTGCTGTACACCCACCTCTTCCTTTGGTGTGTCTCGGCCAGACGCTCACATCCTTGGGCCGTGTGTGCAGTCCCCCACCCCCACCCTTCTCCGTCTGGAGTCCTCCAGCCCTCACTGCGGGCAGCACCCTCCTTGCCATGGGATGAGCGAATCTGCACATCCTGGAGTGGCCTCAGCCCCTTTGCTCCTTCCACAGAAAAGCCAGAGGAGGCAGCTTTCCTGAGCACCGCGGGCAGCTGAGGGGCAGAGGCAGGACTGAGGAAGGTCTCTGGGCACCAGGAGTGTATTCTCTCCCGAATGTGTTTGTCGGCTCATGTAGAAATGATAACCAACAGATCTTACATTTCCTTTACACTTTTTAGAGCCATGGTGAATTTTGGGATCTCATGGGAGTGTAGATGCTTGAAAATTAAAAAGTAGTGGATCAAAGAGGCCATGGTACCCCATCCTTAATATTGGTAGAAGGATCTGTCTTCTCTTTCCTTTTTCCTCATTGTCCAGAGCAGATTTCTGAACTTCAGTCCTACCGGTGCACGGAGTGGGACACTCTTCGTTGTCAGAGCCATCGTGTGCGTGCAGGGTTTCTGGGATTATACCGGTGGCTCTTGTCCCTAAGAGTGACAAGCAGTGATGCCTCCAGATTCTGCCAAATGTCTCCTGGGGATAAGACCATCTCTGGTTGGGAAGTTGCTGTAAACCTGCACGGAGACTCTGTCTGTCGAATTTAACTCTGATTTCTGGGAAATCCAGATCTCCCTCCAAAATCACCCCTCCTCTCCAATTATAAGAAATGCTGGCTTTGGAGAGGGCTCTTCCAGGAAGCCATAAAGTCATTCTGTGCTCCCGCACCTTGGCTGTGAAGATAACATAATCAGGTCACACAGGCAGGGTTTGGGGAACTTCAAAGCCAAGTCAGAGGGAGTGGAGAGACAGGAGCTGGGATCAGGGGTCTTATCTGTGGCTTGAATGTTCTCACCCTTATCACCCCAGAGGAGGGGACCCTAAAGAAGGACAAGCGAGGAACCGGGCGGCTGGGTCGCCTTCTTTCTGCCACCTGTCCTTACCCTGGAGGGAACCAGGAAATAAGGAAGAAGGCAAGAAAATGGAGCAGGAAGAGTGCTAATGAGGTAGTGGAACTTGCTGACCTGGGTTGGATGGCAGCTCCCAGGACCAGAGATGCTGAGAGTTGGAATGAACAGCCCCTAATGAGTCCTGGGTCTCGGCCCATCACTGGACAAGTGTGGAATGGGATACGAGTTGTTAGAGAATTCTGCCACGGATAATGAAGTCCTGGGCACAGGCAGCAGCATTGGGAATGGAGAGGTGACAATCTAATCCGGAAAAGTTTGTTGAGGTTGACAGCAAATTAGTTGTGAAGTTTGGAAAGGGTAAGAGGAATTAAAGGTAAGAATTCTAATTGCAAACCCTTATATATCAATCACTCATTGTGTGCCAGATACTATTTGGTGTACTCTATACAGTATTAACTCGACCTTTCCAACAGCTCTCTAAGGTAAGGATGAAAGTAGGCATTTCACAGGTGTTTACTTTAGTAACTTGCAGATCACAGAACAAGCGGAGAATGGGGTCCTGAAGCCAGACAGCCTAGTTAATCCCTTGTGCTTCTAACAACTATGCTTTCACCACTTGGCCACCAGGACTCAGGAAGCTAAATGGATGGTAACATCCTTACCTTGGGTTTGGTCTGAAGGAGGGTGAAATTCAGGGGCACAGTGTGAATGTTACATCTGGCATGCAGGTGGAAAACCCAGGAGTTGTTTCCTGGGACATGGCCCAGCAGTTCAGCTCTTAACCAACTACCGAGAGGTCCAGGTAGCTGGAGCCATGGAGTTGGATGTGGTCTAGGGCTCTGTGTGCAGAGCAACAAGAAGACCACAGAACTCTGGGAAATGCTGACAGCTGAAGACGGATGGAAGAGCCAGGGAAAGAGAAGGAAACCAAACTTTCAGCACAGAGGGTGGGGCCCTGGAAGTGAATGGGGAGGTGAGTTTCAGGAAGGAGGGGCAAAGTCACTAGGGACAAAGGCTGTAAAGAAGTCCACTGAGATAAGGCTTGAAAAGAAGTATTGTTCTTCAATGGTTTCATGTGTTTCTAATTTATTTCCCCAACAAACTGGATAACTTCTCAAGGTCAAGTGTTACATTCAACACACTCGGGTTCTTCTTTGGGTCTAACTAAGGGTTAGCATGCAGAGGGACTCACCAGAGACCTGTGAGCAGAGGGCTGCCCAGGCTCCTGGTGGTTTCCTTCTGATTCAGACAGTGGCTTTATTTCTAAATTTGCCCCTCCTGTTGAGAAGGAGATTGGATGCCCTGAGTCTTGGGCAGCCGTAAACAGTGTACGGTCCTTGGCTTCACAGATACAGATGACTGACTCTTCCTCAGCAGTGATAACCATAAAGGCTATCCTAGGTTGAGGACCTACTGTGCGCCTGCATTGCCGGGACATATGTTATCCGTTTTTTCCAGATAAAGCGACGGGGTTGAAAGCCCGATGTCCATCTGGCTCCCGGGCCTTCATACTCAGCAGGTTCTGAACCTAGCTTCTCGGCATTCTCCTAATGGTCTCTGTCTTCGTCCAGGGTCACTGTCATTTCGGTGGAGTTCACCAGAGATTCTTATTCTCGTCGTCCCTCTTCCCCCGAACTTCACCCTCACAGGCTGTCCTCTGGACCTGTGTGGCAGGGGTTTATCGCAATACAGCCTGCCTCACTTCTGAATTCCCTCAGTGTCTCCCTCTCCATGACATAAGGGATACGGTGGCCCGGACCCCTCGGCTCCCTTACCAGGTGTTCAGCGTCTGACCCCTTAGCTTCCTCAGGCCCTTCTTTGTTACCATCTCTTATTCAGAGCACAAACTCTGTGCCCCTTATTTGAAGATATTCTATTTTTATTTTGGAAAACCTATTTCCCCTCAGTTTTCAGTGCCCTCTCTCCGTTTTTTCCTGGGATGACTCACATAGCTTCTTTAAGACTCAGTTTACTCTGCCTTTTTTTAAATAACAAAAGTGGTAGATGTATTCTACAGCAGAAAAGACTACAAAAAAACTTAAAAGTACCCTCTCTGTTGGCGAAAGGACTAACTGGTCTAATGTAACTTAGGAATCATTAAAAAAATCATTTGCAGACTTGCCTAGAATCTATGAAATGTTTCTTCTCTATTTTCCTCCTGAGTTCCTTCATGCCCTGGGTATAGGTCCTGCCTCCATCGCTGTGTATCACTCTGCATGTGGATTGCTATTTTCTGTTTCTTTTACTTGACCGTTTGAGCTTGGAGGGTAATGACCATGCTTAGAGCAGGAGCAAAATCCCTGCTTGTTAAATAGGTGACTGGATTTTGGGGGACGGACTGCACCATGGTTGGAATCCGTTTGCCTGGAGTGTAGGGACCCTCGTGGGCAGTCAGCATAATGTCCCTCCCGTGTTTCCTTCTCCCCGCCACCCCTAAAGCTGTGAGGGATCGCCACCTCTGCTGTCAGACAGTGATAATCCTGCTGGATCCGTCTGGGCCAGAACCTTGCCTGGAGTCTCATCTTTAGAGTCCAGCTGTCTTTTGGCAAGACTGAGACAGGAAGCGCTCACGCTGCGGATGGAGTTCCTCTGCTCTGGAATGTGTATCGCGACACAGTGAAGAGCCAGATGGAAAATGCCTCCAACTTCTAAGCCAGGCTGGAAAGACAGCTCCATGACAGCAAAGTCTAGCCTTCTGTTTCAAACATAGCTGGCGGTGAAAGTAATCCAGGCTCACGTATCTGAAGTGTTGTAAAAGTTCGAAGGATTCAGGGTGGAAGGGGAAGCGGCTGAGCTGGAGGGAAAGTGAGCTGTCTCCTGCATTACCTCTCCCTCCCGTCTTCAAAGGGCGGGAAGCAGGTCTGCTTCGGTGGGAATGTGACTCCTTAACTGAAAGGAATGTCTAATGGTGGAATTTTCAGACAGTAAAACAATAAGGGAAAGTCCAGGGGGCAATTGGACCTTTCAAATCACACCCAAGGGACAACCAATGACTCTCTCTGCTGATGGGGCCAGCCCTGTGGAGGTATTTGAGAGAATCACCAGGACGATTTCATGGGGTCCTAGCAGGTGACATTGTCTGACTTGATCTACACAGCAGTCGGGGGAGAAGGGGGTGATTCCCTTCAATCTCCCCACTTTCACTCTATAGATGAGGAAACTGAGGCTCAGGCAGGCCATGGGACGTGTCTGGGATCTCATGACCATTCATTCATTCACTCTTTCATTCATTCTCTCACTGACCATTAAGTCCCTGCATTATTCAGATACCTTCATAGTTCTGGGAATGCTGTGCTATGTAAAGGAGACAAGAACCTGTCCTCGGGGAACTTACGTCCTACTTGGGGAGAGACTAAGCAAGTGGCTAAGTAGATGAATAGCAACATGAGCTACAAGGAGAACAAAGCCTTGGAACGAGTTGGGAGGTATCAGTTGGTAGGGCATGGTGGGCACATGTGCCATTGGGGAGGTTAGAGGAGGAAACATAGGTAACATCTGGCTGAAGGTAAACTCTATGCTCTTTCCATTACACCTCCACTGCTGTGGGCAGCTGTAGGGACTTCTTTGCCCTACGCCTCGGTTGTTTCATTTTTCTCCCATAACCTCTCCAGAATTGAAAGGGAATGAAATAAGGAATTCAGATGTGGTATGGACATGTACCAACTCCACACGAGGAATGTACATATTATGTATTGTAAACATGTACTAAAAAAAATTGATATGGCCAGAAGCATATTCCCCAGGATCTGCAAAGATGACACTTGGCCTCTTCCTGGAGACATCTCAGAGACAGGCTAAGTGCAGGTACAGGCCCCACCCCGGCAGAGTGTTGGCAGCTGTTCTGCAAAATAAAAACACAGGCCAACTCCAGATTCAGGAAGCTGGAGGGTTTTATGGGCACCGTCCTCAAAAGCAAACACAGCCTCGTTTCCTGACATTGTCCCCAGGAAGCCATGCGTATGGACAGTTGAAGGCTGAGAGGAGACAGCACCATCTTCAGATATTCGAAGGACTGTCACATGGCAGGAGGCTCAACCCGCTTTGGGACAGCTGAAGGGAATGGAAGTAGGGCCAGTGGCAAGAAGCGAGAGAGAGGCAGGAATCGGCGTGTGTCTGGAAAGTGTTCTAAGCATCTCAAGTGGCCATGGATGGAATGGGATGGCCTTAGATGGGCACCAGATTCGTCCTTCCTTCACTAGCAGTGTGTGTCTAGGGCTGAAGGTAACTTTCCACTGGTTCAATGAATGACCTATCGACCAATGCGTTCATTTAATTCGTGCTCACTATGTGCTAGACACAGGATGCTATAGCGAAAAAGACACACAAGATTATTACATTGATGAAATTTCCATTCTAATGGTAGAGACAGACAATAAACAAAAGAGCAAGTAAGATGAAAAGATAGTTATAACTAGAAATGAGTGTCATAAACACAATAAAGAGAATATTAAAGAACAACTGTGTTATATTTATATGTTTATGTGTGTTTGCATGTGTGTGTATCTAACAGATTGTACTTTACTAGGTGGTCAGAGAAGGTGTTTTCCGGGAACAACCTCTGAGGTGAGGCTCAAGTCATCAGAAGGAGTAGCAAAGACAAAATCCCAGAGGTTTGCTTGCTCAGGATTGAAAAGAGGGCCAGTGAGTGTGCGTGCAGTGAGCTGAAGGTCAAGGCAGCGAGAAATGAGGGTGGCCAGGGGCCAAGTTATGTAGGTGCTGGCTGACCGTGACACACCACCTGGGGATTATATAAAGGGCAATGGGAAATTGTAGAAGGGCCATGGTATTTTGGGTGGAAGGTTGGGCTGGATCAGTGACTGCTAACCCTAGCCATACATCAGAATTACCTGTGCATCACCTTTGGGATCCAATGATCTAAGTGAGTTCTAAGACTTAGTATTGATGTGATAGGGTTCCACATTTTGCTCAGGACATCTGGGAACACCATGACTCATGGGAATTTTGCTGACATATTACCATGCACAAACCAGTTCATCTGCGTGGGTGTTATTTGGTGGTCTGTCTTCTATGTACTAGGCTAGAAGCATGTACAGAGATGGGATAAAGCACAGTGTCTGGCAAATAGCAGGTACTTCATGGATTTTTTTGAATAAAGATGGACAGACATGCCCGGCATTCTGCCAGGTGAGGCGAGGATGTGGGCAAGCAGAGGTGAGTGACAGCCACCTCTGTCCTTACTACATTGTGGGAGGAGCCCCGCCACGGACGTCTGCAAACTCTTCTTAGAAGGGCGATCAGGGAGAAAGGCTTTGTGGGTGAGTTTGGGCTGCAGAGTCCATGGAGGTTTCCCAGGATTCTTTCCTTTGTTTCCCAGCCTGGTGGGCTCTGGCTTCCCACCCACACCTGGAGATGGGTGGAGTCTGCCTCCTGTCTCACAGGGATAATGGAGAAACCATTGCGTGGCCGCGAACAGGCACCCCGGGCTTCCCATGGAGATCCAGCAGAGCCTCAGCTACAGAGCCTCCTGGTTTCCTCCTTGGGTGAGAAAGCACGGAGGGTTTCGCTCAGGATCTCCCCACTCACAATCTCCACGGCTCCCCGTTTGGCTCCCTCTGTGGTGGGGCCAGAGCTCTGGGTGCTGCAAGCTGTGTTAGCCCTGTAATATTACCATCGAGGGGCAGCCAACTCTGCCTCAGTTTCCCCGCCTTATTATAATCATCTGGGAGTGGATTTCCGGAATTGCCCCCACCCTAACAAACACTTATTAAACAATCTAAATAATTAACTTTTTTCCAGGGCTGAGGAACCATTTTTAAAAGACAGTGTGGAAGGCTTTGGTGGATTTAAATATTTTGCAAATTTCAGGAGGAAGGGAAAGGGGAAGCGCTTTTGACTGGCTGCTGTTGTGGTCTGAAGCTCCGCATGTCAATGGCCTGGTTCCACTGCCCAGAAGTTGTGATTCAATCAACCCGGCCTTTCATTTTCCTAAGTGCCCTAGCTGAAGAAGGGTGTGCGCTGTTCTCTCACTGAAACAAGGAGGAAATGGGGACCCAAAGGGAAGGAAGGGGACAAAGGCGGCCAGAAGGGGTCAGCTCTGGAAGGGATTGTCTAGAGCGGTCTGAAGGAGAGAACAGAATTAGAATCTGGGATCTAATTTCAGAATACTGGGTGGGACTCAGAACCGAGGGGTTCGATATGTGGCAGTGGTGAGGGAGAAGTGTCCCCATCCCAGTCAGAGTCTAGCCGCGGGGAGGTCAGCGGGGTGGGAGACACCAGGAGAGGCTCCATCCTCCTGAGAAGGAGGGGGCTGTGGCTTGACTGGGGCCTCGGTGAGCTGAAGCGAAATCTGAACTCTGCTCTGTCGAGCGACTGGGAAACGGCCCGAGTAGTCAGATGGTAATGACAGCGATGACAGCGACAGCAGTAGTAAAACAGCTGCCATTCATTAAGAGTCAAAAAGCACTTCACCTAGATTATTCCCTAGCGTGGGTTGGGTGGTGGTCTTCAGAAGGCACGCTCATGCAAACCGTGACTGGGGCTTATTTGGAAAACGGCCCTTGCCAATGTGAAGAAAGTAAAGATCTTGAGTTGAGATCAGCACACATGGCCTGGGTGGACCTACGCTCAAGCACAGAGGTGTGGATTAAAAAAAAAAAAAAGAGGGAGATTTGAGATGGAGAAGGAGACAAAGAGATAGGGAAGAGATGAGAAGGACGCAGCCATGTGCCGGGAATCGAGTCGCCAGAGCTGAGGGGAGGCGAGGGAGGTTTCTCCCCAGGGCTTTCGGAGGAAGCGTGGCCCTGCCGGTACTTTGCTTTCAGACTTTTGGCCTCCAGATCTGTGAGAGAATACATTTCTGTGACCTGAGCCACCCAGTGAGGGGTAATTTGACTTGGAAAACTAATTCAGCCTTCTGTTCTCCTCCCCACCACTTTGAGCTGGGGAGTATTCCTGCTCTCTCATTGATTATGAGGTTCAGGGCGCTTATTTTATTTTTTTCTAAATGAGAGGGGAACCCAGGGTCTTTGCACTGAGCTCCATTCCAGCCCTTCTTCATTTTTGCTTTTTAGACATGATCTCACTAAGTTGCTAAATTTCTAATCATGGACTCAAACTTCTGATCCTCCTGCCTCAGCCTCCCAGAGGGCTGGAATTACAGATACGCGGCACCACACGTGGCTCAGAGCTTCTAAAGTGTGCATTGTGGGCACAAGACGGCTCCGGAGCCGAGGGACACTCCTGATAGTCCTTGAGCACCATGAGTGAGAGGCTGTTTCCTGTATTCTTGCTGGACCTGGTGCCCAGGGCTCTTGCCTGGCACTGTGGTGTCCAGGACTATTTTAGGCCAATGCGATGACCATGTGTCTTAGTTACTTTCTCATTGCTGAGACAAAACCCCTGACACCCACCAGTCAAAGGAGGAAAGGTTTATTTAGCTCACAGTTTGTAGAGGTTTCAGCCCGTAATCAGCTGGCTCCAAAGCATGGTGGAAGGGCAGAGGGGCATCGCAGAGGAGAAACAGATCATGGTGTGGCAGACAGGAGGCAGCAGGCAGCAGGCAGCAAGCCTTCCGCTCCCTCTTATCTCACCCTGGCTGCAAGTCTTTTGGTTGGTGCCACATGCGCCCAGGGTGGGCCTTCCCATTGTCCACGCCCAGATGTGTGCTAAACTAACTGAGTGATCACACGGCCACGCACTCTAATGCAGCACTACACATCCGTGATCCAGCCACCGCCCGAAAACCCTGCCTGTGAGTGCATGAGGGGACAGCTGGATACGAGCCACAAAACTGTGACTACCCAAGCACTAGGAAAAGCATGGCCTGGAGGTGGAACTTGATTTTAAAAATCGAAATTCAATTTATATAGTGCAAAATTAATCATTTCAAAGTGAATAATTCAGTGGCAATTAGTATAGTCCCAATATTGTGTAACCACTATCTCTATCTAGAATGTTCCCATCACCCTGATAGGAAAACCCGTATCCTCTAAGCTGTAGTTCTGGCGCTCTCTTCTGTTCGCCAGTGTGTTCTCTGTGGACTTGCCTATTCGGGACATTGTGTAAAAATGGAATCGTACACTACACGGCCCCTCATGGTTGGCTTCTTTCACTTAGCATCATGTTTCTGAGGTTCATCCAAGTTGCAGTATTTATCAGTACTTCATGTTTTAGGGCTCAGCAACATTCACCATTACTAATTGTGGGTATTCTAGAATTTTTTCATCCACTGATGGACATATGGGTTACTTTTTGGCTATTGTGAGTAATGCTGCTGCCAA
Source organism: Dasyprocta punctata (assembly GCA_004363535.1). Taxonomy (NCBI): domain Eukaryota; kingdom Metazoa; phylum Chordata; class Mammalia; order Rodentia; family Dasyproctidae; genus Dasyprocta; species Dasyprocta punctata. Next base: position 6,915 of record RJWM01005115.1, on the reverse strand, counting down.
TATTTATGCACAAATGTTTATGTTCATATATCCCTTCATTTTTCTTAGGTATACACAGAGTATACAGGGGTGGAACTGGTGGTCACATGATAAATTTTAGCTCTATCTTCAACTTTTTAAGGAACTGCCAAACAAACTCTTGCTCACAATGGTGGAGTAATTTTTTTTTTTAAACTACAGGACCTACATCTTTGTAATATGACAGACACCTGATTTTAAGATTTTATCGAATTGAATTTTTGTAGGCACTTTAGGAGAGACGCATGGTATATCATGTTTCTTATTTGATAGATGAAGAAATTGAGACTGAAAGGTGAAATAATTTCCCAAAGATCACACTTGTGAGAAGCAAAGTTGTGAAGCTAGGATTTTGTGCCCAAAGCTTATGTTCTTAGTGACAGCATCCTATTTCTTCTCTACCATTGCCACCTTGAAGGCAAGGACAGTAAGGAAAGTGGCTTTTGTCTGTTCCACTGTGCCCAGGGAGGGGTGGACATTGAGTAGGTTCCATTCCTCACAGTATGGGGTAGGGGTAATAAAAAAAAAACTGAGAAATTTTAGCATTGCAATTGGCAACACAGACCTCTCTGCAGAGGCTTAGAATGAAAGAAAACTGGTTCTAGTGTAAAAATTCCCAAATTCAGAACGAGTCCCACTCAGGGAGAATGTTTGTAAACTGAATTTCTTCATAAGTCCAAGAAAGTGAGTCTTACACACCTTTGACACAAACATACAATGTAAAGCATAAGAAAACCAAACATGCACACAAAAATACTGCAAATAAACTACTTTTACTTTTACAGTTACCTGAAGATGGTGGTACAGAATTAGGTCAGGGTTAGGGCGTGGCGCACAGGTGACTTCGTGGAGGGAACTGAGGAGAAGACAGCTACTCGCTGGAGGAGAGCGGGTGGGGGAGATGGTGGAACTGAAGGAGCAGCAGCAGCAGGAGATGGAGGGCAAGTTGGAATTTCGCTCCCACCCGATGCTGATGGCACTGGTTGCTGTAGTCAGGGTTTGCAAGGGAATAGATTTAATGCAGGATGCGTAACTTACAGGGTTATCTTATACTGGTCACCCAGAGAGTCAGATGCAGGAGTGCACAGGAGATCTGTGCACACACTGGAGACTCCAAGAATGCAGACGAGGGCCTGGGTCCCATGGCAATGTCCTGCAGGAGTCCAGCTGAAGACCCAGAGCCCGGGCAACGTCTGAAGCAAGTCTGTATCAAGGATTTGCACAGGTAAGGTCCCAAGGTCAGTGGTGGAAGCTAAAAAGGGTCTACCAGCAGGGTGAAGGATCTGTGCCAGCAGGCTGAGGGATCTGCCCTGGAGCCAGAAAGCAATGCTCAAGGTAAGGGCCACAGCTCTCCTGGGAAGAATAGCATCCATGCTCAGTGAGAGTGAGAACTCAAGCTCCTCCGATGACAACAGCCAATTCCTATCAGGGGAAATAGCACGACAGTTTTCTCCAGGAGAATCAGCAACACACCATCTTTCTCCTTCAGTTCTCTTTTTATGCTGTTGGTGAAATCCCTCAGGTGGGCTTTCCACATCCGGGTCCATGCTGATTCAGTTCAGCTGGGTGACAATTAATCCACCACACTTAACATTATGGTCTCAAGATACATCCGTTTTCCCACAAAGGACTCGAGTTTATCCTGCTTTACAGAAGACCCGTACTCCATTGTGCTCATCACAGTTTCTTTAGCTATTTTTCTGTTGCTGAACATATAGACTGCTCCTAAGATTTAGCTATTATAAATCATGGGTATGTATGTATGACTGTAACATACGTATGTCTTTAACCCTTTAGGGAAAATACCTGGAAGGAAAATAGCTGAGTCATATGGAATTTCTCATTTTAGTTTTTTGAGGCATCTCAATACTGATTTGCATAGTGGTTACCTTGGTTACTTTTACTTTTCTCTCACTGCTGGGACAAAATACCTGACACCCAAAATGAAGGAAGGAAAGGTTTATTTATCTTCCAGTTTTTGGAGATTTCAGTCCATAATCAGCTGGTTCCAAGGCAGGGTGGCATGGCACTGGGGCAACATGTCAAGGCAGCAGCCAGAGTAAAAGGGGAAAAACAAGCCTTTTCTCCTCTCTTATATTGTACAGAAGCTGCCCCCACACCCCAGGGCAAGTGTAGCACTCACAAAGCCTCTGTGCCTTCCTCTTGCACAGGATGAGGATATTTACAGAGTAGGGACCCTGGCTCCCTGCGGAGTCTCTTCTTAAAACTTCTAAACTGCTCAATGACACAATGTATCAACAAGTGATTGTACCAGCTTACATTCCCACCAACAAGACAGAAGGGTTCATTTCCCCCTGCAGTCTCAGACTCATTTGTTATTTGATTTCTTGATGATAACCACTTGTTTTGGAGTAAGATGGAATCTCAGTGTTGTTTTAATTTTTATTTCTCTAATGGCCAGTGATACTGAATATTTCTTCATGTTTTCATAGACCATTTGTACTTATTCTGAGATGTGTATATTCATTTCAGTTGCCCATTTTTTGTTTGGGTCTTTTATTTTGGGGGTCCAATTTATTTGAACTTTAAAAAATATATTCTGTATATTAGACCTCTGTCTGAAGAGCAACTGATAATGTATTTTCCCATTCTGTAAGCTGCCTCTTCACTCTGTGGGTTGTTTCTTTTGCTGAGCAGACACTTTTCAATCTGATGTGATTCTATTTGTTGATCCTTGGTTCTATTTCTTGTGCTGCTGTGGTACTGTTCAGAAAGACCTTGCCTATGTCTGTGCCTTCAACAGTTTTGCCTATTTTATTTCCCAGCAGATTAAGTGTTTCTATTTTAACATTTAGGTCTTTGATGCATTTTGATTTTATCTTAGTACACGGTGAGAGATATGAATCTAGACTCAATTTTCAGCATGTAGGTAACCAGTTTTCCCAGCACCATTTACTAAGTGGGACATAGTGTCAATACTGTTATGAAGGTGCATTGTTGTAATACCCACAATGATTCTTTAAACTATTTCTATTGATGAATTATTTATTTTAGTTTTGTGAACTTCAGCATATTAAACAATGAATACTTCATAGGAAAAAATAAAAAAAATAAAGTGTTGAATTTTTAAATATTTATTGTTTATAAAAAGCATCAAAATTTTCAACATTGACTAACTTTTGGTGTAAAAAGTAAAAAAGTAACAATATAAGCAAATCCCTGTACGAACTACAATGAAAATACCAATAGAACACTACAAATAAAATAATCTTTGCTTCAATTATCATATCTAAGGCAGTCTACACACGTGACAGCATCATGTTCCTCACACATGTATGACTTACACTGACAGCATCATGTTCCACACACATGTATGACTTACACTGACAGCATCATGTTCCTCACACATGTATGACTTACACTGACAGCATCATGTTCCACACACATGTATGACTTACACTGACAGCACACGTGTTTTGTTTTCCTGGTCTTTTTGTATGAGATACTTGACATCTCACTGGTCTTACTGTTTTGTCAGGAGATTCTTATTGTATTATATAGTATGTAGTTAAGAGAAACATAAAATATTAATGAAGCACTAAATTCTTAATGTGTAGTGAGTGTATAGAATAGACATCAACATTTTCACATCAGCTGTGTACTTGCTTACAAAACCTAAAAGGTAACATTGGAAATAAATTCTTACATGAACTACAATGAAAATACCAGTAGAACTTTACAACAAAAATAATCTTTGCTTCAACTGTCACACACAAGGTAGTTTTCACACATGACAACTGCATATTCCATGCACACATCTTGCTTACATTGAAAACATAAGTGCTTAGCTTTTCTTTCTTATGTGGTAGGCCATTCTTGTCACCTCTCTTGTCTTCCTCTTTTGTTAGAAGCTTCTTTCTACATAGTAAAAAGTATACTTAGTGGGAAAATAAGGTATCAATAAAATAAAAGAAAATATCAAAATGTAGAATAGACATCAACGTTTTCACATCAGCTGTTTACTTGCTTGCAAAACCTAAATGATAATATCAGAACTACAATGTGAACTACAATGTCAGTACAAACAAAAGTCTACCACAGAAATAATCTTGGGGCTGGGGATATAGGTCAGTGGAACAGTGCCTGCCTGGCAAGCACAAGGTCATGAGTTCAATTCCCAGTACCAAAACCAACCAACCAACCAACCAACCAAATGCAAAAATATTTGAAGAAATGTTCTTAGAAGATTGGGACTGGAACTGATGAGAGATCATTTTCAGCAGAGGATAAACAAAGTGTTTCTGCCCAGGGGTCTATAGAAAAAAATTGTGGGGCACAGTGGAGAGCGGACTGGTGAACAGGGGGGTGCAGCACCCCAAAGACCTACTATGACAACAGGAAAACAAAATGTATGTGTCAACATTGCAATGTGGTGGCAATCTGGATAGGGAAAGCTCAACAAAACGGAAGCCTAAGAGGGTAACTTCCTACAACAAAACCAAAGGTGGAGTAGGTGTTGTTGGTGAGTTATGCAACAGCTACCATGTCACTGGAAACACAGAGTGTTGACCAAGGGTTGTTTTTTACCCAATCCTAAACATATGTGACAGAAATAGTTTGATAATTTACAAAGAAAATAACAAATGCAGCGACCAAGGATTCAGCAGTACCAGTTTGTTTTTCTTTGCCAGATACGAGGCTAATATTATACCTTTCTGAAGTCCAAAAATTTTACTACATAATTCTCTGTTTTGAAATTGCATCATTTCATTTGGAATTTCTGCTTTGTTCCCATGTATAGTTCCTAGCTGGTCAACCTGTGCTCTACTACAAATGTAACATCAACTGGAAGCCAATAAACCAATTGCTGAATGTCACATTCTGATTAGTGTGAGACATGGAAGCAACAAGTCTGTTCACAGCATCATTTGGTTTATTACTGTGTGAATAAGGACCTGGTGGCTGAGTCACAGAATAAATTTCTAAAATGAAAGCATAAATTTTTATGCCATATTTTGAAAAACTTTTTTTGCATATACTGCTTGAAGCTACAGTGACCATGAAATGCTGCACAATGTTAATCAATAGTCATGTATTCTGATGGTGCATAAATTGTTTGATAATTACAAATCTCTTGAACAATGAATGGATAGCAGCCAGATTATAGGTTCCTTCTCTTTCTTGGTGGATGGTTTCGTCATCAAACCTCAGGCAATTTTGAAGGAAACCAAATCTCCTCAGTGTCATTGTTATTCTACAAGCCTCAAGCCCACATCCATCACTTTTCCGTAAATCTTTTATATTCCCGGGATTGCCATGAGAAAGCACTCGAAGTACAGCAGACCTAGGAGTGCTTTCAGTTCAGCCAGTGAGGTGTCATAATAAACACATTTTTGAGTATGGCTATTGGTACATATAGAACATTTTACTTATATTGCAGCATTTGTGTATTTCACAACCTCTCCCAGCATTTCACCTGCTACAAACAATTTGCAACACTGAATGGCGGTGCTGGCATTCTGTCCAATAGGTTTCGCCTCTAAGAACCTCACTCTATTTTCAGACCTAGTGCTAACACTGGATTGTTCTATCTCACTGCGTGACCATTTTGTATCATTCTAACTAGTCAAATATGTACTCACATTGCGGTTTCCTTTATCACCTGAATCAAGGAGGTCTCTATTCTGTGTATCAGTTGATTCTTGTTCCGTTCACTGTCACAGGAACTTTGGCTCCCGTGGCCTATATCAAAGTCACTATCATCTTCGTCACCCATGCCTGAGTACTCTGATGATTCATTTTTGAACTCCTTCAAAACTTGCAAATCTGATTTTCCATGTGCCGTTGTACTGAACTGGGCTACCTCTACCCTAAAACTCAAAAGAATACTTTTAAAAAAATAAATCCTAAATGCATGGAAATTTAGCAATGGACATTTCCTGGGTAAAACTCGCCTTCTGTGACTTTGGAGTTCCTTTGCACACCTTGCCATTCAGCTGCCCAGTTGAATGCAGAGATGGGTGTTTGCTTTCCCCAGAATGGCTATTGTGAGGCACGTCCACGTTCCATTATGGTAAAATACAGGTTTTCATAACAAAAGAGTGGTGTGGGTGTATTCTATCCCCTGTGGTGCTCAGGGAAGCAGTTGCAAAACTTGTTAGATGGAGCATTGTGTGGGCAAAAACCCTGGTTTGACACTTGAACACATGTGCACATACCTTGCCTTTCATCATGTCAGGTGGGTAAGCACCAAGTGTGCTTCCTGCATCCCCCAGGTGCTACTACTGAGGCACACAGCTGGCTACTAAAGTACAAATTTAGTATGCTAAATTTGTGTGCTACAGTACAAATTTATAGTAGAAAAGTATGGGATGGCTTGTTGTAACCCAGGGTTATGCTCTGTGGGTTTTAAAGAGGCTCTATTTCCTCCAGTGTATGTTTTTGACCCCTTGGTCAAAGACCAACTAATTGAATGTGCCTGGGTTTGTTCCTGCATCCTCTATTCTGTTCCATTGCTCCGTGTCTCTGTTTTTGTCCTGCTATTGTGCTGTTTCATTATTGTAGATTCGTAATATAACTCTGAACCCAGGATGCCTTCTACTTTGCTCTTGTTACCCAGTATTGATTTTGCTATTCTGGGTCTTTTCTGGTTCCACATAAATTTAACGTTGCTTTCTCTGTGAGGAATGCTGTTGGTATTTGAGATTTCATTAAATCTGTATATCAGTTTCAGAAGTGTGGTCATTTTGACTATATTGGTTCTGCCTGTCTAGGAACAAGGGCTATCTCTGCATTTTCTGATCTCCTCCTTGATCTCCTTTTTCAAAGGGCTGTAGTTTTCACAGGAATGGTATTTAATTTTGTATGTTGGTTTTGTATCTTGCTACCTTACTGTTCTCAATTTTAGGAGTCTTTTGATTTTTTTTGTGTGTGTGT